>JAGKRZ010000049.1:0-86905 GCA_020002355.1 Intubia oerlemansii
ACCCCCCCCCCCCCCCCCTCCCTCCTTCGCGCCTGCCCGTTTTGTTACCCCGTGGATCATGCCGTCCGCTACGTCGTCCTTGCTTCGCGTTAAATACCGGCCGTCGCCCTCGTCTACTGCCGCAACCTGCCGCAGTTCATTGTCCCTGCTCTCTACTTTCCCCCGATCCACTGTTTCGACATCGCGCCTGTTGCATCTGACGGCCGACCCCGCATCGTCAACGTCGTCGTCGTCATCGTCTATGCGAGCCTTTTCATCGTTTGCTCGCGCATCCTCGTCCACATTCAAGTCCACCCCTTCTCCCTCTTCTCGTCTGTCGTCCATTTCCCGGCAGCTTTTCTCTACCTCGTCAGCATCAGCAGCCATGGCTCCCATCTCGAAAGAGGTTGATTACCTCGTCCTCGGCGGCGGCAGCGGCGGTCTTGCGTCGGCCCGCATGGCCAGCAGCAAGTTTGGCGCCAAGGCCATGATTGTGGAGGGTGGCCGTCTGGGCGGCACCTGTGTCAATGTGGGCTGCGTGCCGAAGAAGGTGACGTTCAACGCGGCCGCGATTGCCGAGGTGCTGCACGAGTCCAAGGCGTACGGTTTCAGCGTCGAGCAGACCAAGCCCTTTGACTGGCCGACCTTCAAGGCGAAGCGCGACGCCTACATCCTGCGCCTCAACGGCATCTACCAGCGCAACCTGGAGCGTGACCAGGTCGAGTACGTCCGCGGCTGGGCCCGCGTCACGGGCAACCACGAGGTGACCATTGCGCTGGAGACGCCCGGCGAGGACGGCGCGTCCGAGGTCAAGGTGCGCGCCAAGCACATTCTGCTGGCTGTTGGTGGCCGCCCGGCGGACCCGCCCAAGATCCCCGGCGCCGAGCTGGGCGTCAACAGCAACGGCTTCTTTGACATTACCGAGATGCCGAAGCGCGTCTTTATTGTCGGTGCCGGCTACATTGCCGTCGAGTTTGCGGGCGTCTTCAACGCGCTGGGCGTCGAGACGCACCTGGCCATCCGCGGCAAGGAGTTCTTGCGCTCGTTTGACCCCATGGTCAGCGAGGTGGTGACCAACAACTACGAGAAGACGGGCGTCAAGCTGCACCGCGAGACGCAGGTGACGCGCGTCGAGAAGAACGCGACGACGGGCAAGCTGTCGGTGTGGTACGGCGACAACCAGGTCGCGCACGACGTGGACCACCTGATCTGGGCGATTGGCCGCACGCCGCTGACGCCCAACATTGGCCTCGAGTCGGCGGGCGTCAAGCTGAACCCGGCCGGCCACATTGTGGTGGACGAGTTCCAGAACGCGAGCGCCGAGGGCTTCTATGCTCTGGGCGATGTGACTGGCCCGATTGAGCTGACGCCCGTGGCGATTGCGGCTGGCCGTCGCCTGGCGCACCGTCTGTTTGGCGGTCCCGAGTACGCCAAGTACAAGATGGACTATGAGAATGTGCCGTCGGTGGTGTTTGCGCACCCCGAGGTGGGCACGATTGGTCTGACGGAGCCGCAGGCAGTGGCCAAGTACGGCCAGGAGAACATCAAGGTGTACAAGACGCAGTTCACGGCGATGTACTATGCGATGATGGAGCCCGAGGACAAGGGCCCGACGGCGTACAAGCTGGTGTGTGCGGGTCCCGAGGAGAAGGTGGTTGGTCTGCACATTGTCGGCCAGGGCAGCGCGGAGATGCTGCAGGGCTTTGGCGTGGCCATGAAGATGGGTGCGACCAAGAAGGACTTTGACAGCTGCGTGGCCATCCACCCGACGAGCGCCGAGGAGCTTGTGACCCTGAAATAAGGGACATGCGGAGGGAGGAGTAGACGGGACAATACATCAGACATGATATGACATAGATATACACCGTTGCAATAAATCGTTATACAAAAGACCGAGAAAAGCAAAAAAAGCGAGAGATTCTATTTGATCTAAAAGTCAAACGAGACTGCTGGAATAAAAAGAATAAAAAGCAATGAGTGGCACGCACAGATGGGCGGAACAATGTGAGATAGTTGGAGATCGCGAATATGGCAAGAGAGTGTTGTACGAAACAAAATCAACAAATCAAAAAAAAAAAAAGTAAATTGGCAAAACGACGGCAAAGACGACGAAGCACGCAGCAGAGAAGAGTAAGTAAGAGAGAGAGAGACGACGGAAAAGGGAGAAATGTCAGTGGCAATCACAGATCAACCACAATATTTCACCCTTTTCCCCTTCCCCTTTCCCTCACTCTTTCTTCCTTTCGTTCATTCCCCCCCTTACAGGAAGAGGTTGGCGACGCCCATGGCCACGAGACCCGAGATCAGGACGACGGCCGACTGGGGAGCCGCAGCCAGACCGGCCGCGCTGGTACCCGAGGGAGACGCCGAGGCGCTGGCAGCGGCCGAGGCGGTGGTCGAGGCCGACGCCGAGGGAGCAACGGTGCCCGAGGGCTTGCTGGCCTTGGCCGTCTCGAGAGTGGCCGAGGCGGAGCTGGTGGCCGTCTGGATGGCCTTGACCTTGACGCCGGCGGACTGGCAGGTCGAGGCAAACTCGGCATAGGCAGCCTGGACGTCGGCACCGGCGGCGCACATCTTGACAATGTTGGCCTCGACGGTGCTCTGGTGCTTGGTGCACACGGTCTTGAGGTCGGCCGGGTTCTCGAGACGCTGAACGGCGCCGAGCAGGCAGGCCGGGGGCTGCGAAGAAGCCGCAGGGGCAGAAGGAGCCGCATCGGCACGGGGGAGAACGGCCGCACCCAGAGCCAGCTGGGTGAAGGCCAGAACGGCAGCAATGAACAGAGCGTGGAAGGAAAGCATCGTGAATGATGGGTGAAGAAGAAAAATGTAAAAAATGTCGAGATTCGAGAGTTTGTTGATTTGTTGACTTGTTGACTTGCGAAAAGGAGTGTGGTGTACTTGTACCGAAAAGAGTGGCGGTGACAAGACAAACGATAAACGAAAACAAAATTGGCGAAGCGGAAAACAAATGGCAGACGAAGAATGAAGATGAATGGAAGAGAGAAAAGAGAGAAAGCCAAGCAAAATAGCCAGACAGCAAAAACATCCAGGAGAACACAAACAAGGAAACGCGTCGGACTGTGCCCCCCTGGCGGAGATTACTTGCACGTGATTGTGAAACATGGTCATGTGACCGATCACGGACAACACATTTCTGGTCGAAAACGCCACGAAACTCGTTCAAAGCAGGCATTGTACAAATGTTTTTGGAGAATCAAGATCATTCGGAACAAGAATGAGTACAAAAACAGTGAATATATGCTTGAAATGGCTCGTTCTTTGATGGTTCAGTAGTGCATGTGTTGGCCGATGTAAACTGTCGTTGCGACGGTGCCCATATTAAAGTGGACCTTCCCGCCATCTATTTTATACAGAGCATGTTTAAGGTTAATTTCTTGTTTGTATGACCACACTATGAAATAAATATAAAAATGGATGCAGAGATAAACTGAGAAGGGCAGACATGGAACTTTATAAAGACATTGATGTATGAACTCATCGGTGCAGATACACACAAGGAAACATTACAAAAACGCAAGATTAATGCGAAACAAGACAATTGATTTTTGAAATTAGCAGTGTAAAAGTACAAAACGAAAGTACCTATTCAAAAAAGGAGAAAAACGAGAAAGAACGGAAGCAAGAAATCAAACGAAAACACTACACAATACTTGCTACTTCCACAAAGCCTCCCAACACCCCACCTTCTCCCCTCTTCCCTCTTCCCTCTTCCCCTCTCAGTAGATGCTCCAGTTGACGATTTCCTGCTTGATGTTACCTTTGCAGGACATTCTGCCCTTGGCGCTGACGCGGCCGATGCCGCCGCCGAAGCGGCTGACGGCCTCGGTGAGAATGTCGGCAATGTCCTGGGCGGCGATGGTGTAATCGATGTTGCCGTTGACGGTCCAGGCGCTGGCGCCAAACTTGCAGGACTTGTAGGAGATGATGGTGTTGAACTCCTGGCCGATGGTCTGCTCAGAGTACTCGTAGCTCTGGCCCTGGAGCTCGTTGATGAGCTGCTGGCAGTCCTCGTTGAGCGGGGAGACGTCGCTGGTCTGGTCGACAAAGGTGGAGTCGCCGCAGTCGTTCTTGGGGGGCGGGAGGTAGCAGGGCCAGAAGGGGAGGGTGCGGTCGGTGTTGGTGTCCCAGTTGGTGTAGGCGACGCCGGCGCTGCAGACGGGGAGGGCCATGTAGCCCGGGGTGGTGACGTCCTGGTTGAAGAAGGCGTCAAAGGTGCCCGGGTCGGTGGGGTTGGCCTTGCCGCCGCCGTTCTTGTTGCCGTTGTAGACGTAGGTGTTGACGGAGCCGGCGATCATGTCCTTGACGGTGAGGCCGCCCCAGTTGGTGCCGTCGAGGGCGTCGATGCCGGGGACATCCGTGAAGAAGCCGCTGACGCAGTCGCCGTTGGAGGTGCCGGCGGGGCAGGGGGTGTCGAGCTCGCCCTTGGGCCAGACCAAAAAGTAGAGGCGGTTGTTGATGCAGTTGCTGGCCTTGTCGTAGTCCTTGACGGCGATGTACTTGTCGACGACGTGGAGGTCGGAGCAGTCGGCGCCGGTGTCGAGGACGAAGGCGCCGGCGTTGCCGGCGACCCAGATGGCCGGGATGGCAAACGAGTAGAAGCCCTTCTTGACGACGTCCTCGACAGCGCTGGTGGTGGTGTCGGACGAGCCGGTGTCGGGGCCGACGATGCCGCCGTTGACGCCGCCGTCGATCATCTTGCCATCGCTAATCAGGCTGCTGAGGGTCGAGAGGTCGTCGGCGTCGCCGCTGAAGAGGCTCTGGAGGGAGGTCTCGACGGAGGCGGCCCAGGCGTCGAGGAACTGGGCGAGGTAGGCCGCGAAGGAGTCCTTCTGCTCGGGGGTCCAGTCCTTGCTGCTGACGGCGTCGCTGGCGGCCTCGACGCCCTTGTCGACGAGGTTCTTGGCCTGCTCCTGGACGTCGCCGAGACGCTCCGGGTTGGCCTTGAAGAAGGGCAGGCCCTCGAGGACGGCCTTGAAGAAGCCCGAGACGGCAAAGGAGCCGGCAATGTTGACGACGTCAAAGAGCAGGCCGAGGGCGGCGGCGCTGTCCGGGTCCTTGGGAACAAAGGTGTCCTCGAACTCGCCGATGGAGGGGTCGATGGAGAGGGCGGCGGCCTGGACGATGGTGTCCTTGAGGGTGGCGTACATCTCGTGGACGTAGACCATGGAGTTCCAGATGAGGTAGCCGGCGGGGCCGGTGCCGCCGGTCATGGCGAAGCTCTGGCAGGTCAGGGTGGTGTCGCAGTTGCTGGTGGCCTCGAGGGTGCCGCAGTTGGCGTTCTCGGGGCCGCCGATGGAGGCGGTGACGGACTGGGTGAAGCTGCCGGCGTCGCCCTTGTCGAGGGTGTTCCAGGTGTCCATGACGTCGGCCCAGGCGTCGTTGGCGTCGAGGTCGTACCAGCGCTCGAGGGGCGAGTAGCTGCGGATGTCGGTGACCTCGGGCTCGTTGCAGGTCAGCTTGGTCCAGTTGCCGTGGGCGGTGGCGACGGTGCGCTCGGTCAGCGGGTTGACGCCGGCGTCGATGGCGGCCATGAAGGACGCCCACGACGCGAGGCCGGCGGGCGGCTCGTTGTACTGCTCGAGGTCGATGGCCCAGTTGGTGGTGCCGCCGAGGTTGTCGAGCGAGTACTGGATGCGGCGGTTGGCGAGGATCTGCGGCGTCATGAACGCCACCCACTGGTTGTCGTCAAACACGACAATCTGGCTGTCGCTGTCCTTGTCGTAAAAGTTTTGCTGGACGCTGCGCTTGCGGATGACGGGGCCGCTGCCGTCGAGGCCGCGCGGGATCACCGTCGTCTTGCCGGCGATAATGTCGTTGATCTCGGCATCGGCCAGATAGCCGCCCGTTGCCGTGCAGGGGCCCGGGATGGCCGACGACGCGCCGGAGGTGCCCGTGAACTGGCAGTCGGGCGTGTAGCAGCTGCCGTCGGCCATGCCAAAGGACCGGCCGTAGCTGGTGACGCCGACAATGACCTTGGCGGAGGGGACGCCGGCCTTGGTGATCATGGCGAGGGACGTCTGCGTCTCGGTGCTGTTGACGTGGCTGCGCAGACAGTTGCCCGTGGGACAGCCCTCCTGGGAATAGGCATTGCCGCTGTCCCACTGGCCGTGCAGGTCGTACGTCATAAAGATGATGTAGTCGACGACGTCGCCAATGTCCTTGATGGGAAAGCCGCGCAGATACCAGTACGAGGAGGGCGCGGCGATGCTGACCGTCTTGCCGGGCAGCTTCTGCTTCAGCAGCTTGAGGAACTCGACATAGTTGGGGCCGTCGTCGGTGCTCGCCGCCGGAATGCCGGGGATGTCGGGCGCGCCGGGGTATTCCCAGTCGATGTCGACGCCGTCGAGGTCCCACTGCTTGACAAAGTCGGCGATCGCCGTCGACATGGCGTCGCGGTTGGCCTCGGTGACGCCGTTGCGGAAGATCTGGTACGTCGAGGGGTCCGTCGAGAAGGCCCAGCCGCCAAACGTCAGGACGCGGTGCACGCCGCCGAGCTTGGCAAACTGCGTAAACTCGTACTGCGACGCGGCGCTGCCCAGCGACACGTTGTAGCTGCCGTCGCTCAGCGTCGCAAAGGAAAAGTGCACGTGCGTGATGCCGGCGGTCTCGATCTGCGACACCTCCTGGTACAGGCACTTGCGGTCCATGCTGTAGCCCTCATAATACAACAGGTTGAAGAACTGCTCCGGCGGATCGCCCTTGACGACGTCGGTGCCGCAGTTGCTCACGCAGCCGTTTGTGCCCGCCTTGGCCGTGCCCGGGGGGCCGAGCGACGTGTCCGTGCAGAAATCCGACGTGATGCCGCACTGGCCCCAGATGTTGCAGCACGCGTTCAGCGGGCACGGGTTGAGCTCCGACACGTTGACGTTGCTGCCGGACTCGATCACCGTGCCGGGCTTCTGCGGGCCGCACACGGCGTTGGCCACGATCGCGGGCGCCGGCGGCGAGCCCTTGCTGAGGCAGATGATGGCGCCCAGCAGCACATTGTCGCAGCCCTGCCAGCCCCACGTCTGCTGGTTGAAGCTCTCAATGTCGTCGTTGGTCAGCGAGTACTCGGCCGCCAGGATGGCGCAGTTGTCGTTGGCCTGCACGGTATAGGTAAAGCACGAGCCGTCGTCGTTGGGCTTGGGCGCAAAGTCGGGCAGGTCGCCCGCCGAGCAGCACACGTGCTGGCCGGGCGCCAGCGAGCTGCACAGCGAGCTGTCGGGGTTGTACTTTGTGAAATCCGACGCCGAGATGCCGCACTTGGACGCGAGCGACGCGCACGAGTCGCCCGAGACGACCTGGACCGTGCTGCACTCGTCGCGCTTGGCGAGGAGGGACGAAGAGCCGAGAGAAGTCGTGCCGCGGATCTGGTGAGCTTTGATCGTGCTGTTGCTGCTCGACGTAGAACTCTTGCCAAGACCCGTGAGAGGCTCCGAAAAGACGACGCGGCTGGTCAGCGTCTCGGTCGCATTGAAATCCACGCACTCGGCCTTGGACCACTTCTGCACGACCTCGCGCACCGCCGACAGCGAGCTGTTGCTCGTCGCCATGAAGCCCAGCACGTGGTCAGCATCGTAGAGAGACTTGCTGTCGCGGCCGCACAGCTCCAGGGCCACCGTGCCGGCGGTCTCGTTGGAGGCGCGCAGGTGCGTCTCGAGCTGCTCGAGCGCGTCCGTCACGGTGTCGAGCTGGTGGCTGATGGCCTTGCCCACGTACAGACCCATCGTGTTGGTCGGCGTCTGCGCAAAGAGCACCTTGGGGTGGCCGGCGTCGTCGCCATTCGTCAGGAAGCCGCCGCCAGCGATAAAGTCGCTGACGTACGAGGCCGCCGCCGGCAGGTTGAGGCCGATCGGCGCATTGTCGTGCCAGTAGCCGACCGACAGCTGCACCGTCTCGGTCACCGTCGTGTCGGCGCCGGCCTTGGTGGTCTTGAGGAGCGCCTTGGCCTGCACCTCGCTCTTGACCGAGCCGTACGACGTGCACGCATAGAAGCGGTGGTTCTGGCTGCCGTCCGAGAGGTCGTCGTGCAGGTTCATGTGGTAAAAGACAAGCTCGTCGCACATGCGCACCTCGTCGAGGCTGTGGTAGGCACTCCACTTTGTGGGATCGGGGCCGACCGACACGCACGACGCCGGGCAGTTGTGCTCGCGCCCGCGGTAGCCGGGAGACGCAGGCTGACGCGCGGCAAAGCGAGCCTGGCTGGCGCTGGCGCTTCCCATCAGGCCCGACGAGGCCATCAGGAGAAACGCCGCTGCCGGCGACAGCCAAGAGGCAACCATGGCTGTGCCGTGAGGGGGTGGAGGGGGGGTAAGGAAAGGAAACAGAGAGCAAACGAAAAAAATAAGGAGCGGTGAAAAAATGTGTTGCAAACAAAAGAAAAGGGTGAAAAGTAAAGTGAAAAGACAGTGAAACCAGGAGTGAAAGAGTGAACAAAGGGTATGGAGAGGAAAAGAAAAAAGACTGATGATCCGGTTCAAATACACAACATCGAATTTCTTCAGAGCCAGTGTGTCGTCTTTAAGTTATACATATTAGACATATACAAAGAACCAGAGCGTCATGTATACATGATCTACCTGCCCAAATTGGTAACTGGTATATTTCCATTCCTTACAGGCACCGGGCGTCCATCCTTGCCAATGGGCGCACCACGGCATTTCCTCCGTCAGCTCGGCTTTGCCCGAATGGGGTGTCTGTTCCGTACGGATCTCTCAGGAGAGTGGGAATGTCAGCATTTTGATTTACTTTTGTCTTTTATCTACAATTCTTATTTTTTCAATTCTTACCAATCTATTTATCCATCATTACCGCCGCATCCAAACCGTCCACCCCCTCCACTCGCCGGGCACATTCTCACGTGTATCAACTTTATTCTATATCGTCTGATAGAGTATACGGCTTGCCACGAGGGACGGCGAGACCTCTTGGACGGCCCCTCCGGGTGAAGGAGAGACTATTGCTCCGAGAAGTGGACATCGTGACATATTTCTCACGGGTGACAAGAGGGCCGACCGTCAGAGTATTGATCCTTTATGCAGTAGGGCCCGTGGAAATTTCTGACGGGAGCATCGTATGGAGAGGGACATGCGCAAATTACCGGTTGAATCCAGCCGCTTTATGGGCTGTTTTCATGGTGGGTACCCAAGTGATTGTGCAAGGTCGGAGACAGCATGCTTTTCTATGCCTCGATGTTTTTTGTATTATCAAACGACCAATATTCTAGCTATATGTACCTATCAACCTATCATGTAAACATCTAACGTGATCAGCGTAAAATACCCAATTTAAATAACAACTCGTCCAAAAGACGTGAAATACACGACTTTGAATCAGATGTATACATGGATGGCTACAAGATGAATGCATCTGGTAATATTGTGGTACGCTACATGGATACCCAGTGTTTGCCAAAATCCGATGAGCCTCGGAAGCTATGATCAACTGCCTATTTTGAGTTTGAGAAAAAAAAAGAAAGAAAAAAACCAAAAAAGAGACAAAAGTACAGCCCCCAAAAGTGTAAAAAGAAACTGCAAAGTAGAACAATGAAATAAAATGGATTCCGTTCTGACAGGGACATTTGCGTGGAGTATCGGATAGACGTCAAAATAGGCATGCTTACTCGACGTTACACCCCCACAAGCCGCTGGTTGCATGCTGGCCGCACCCGAGCTGGCCGAGGGTCAGGGATGAAGAGGACAGTGAGATGCAAACTCGGAGTAAGATGCATGCACGCCTACGCCATTTTAGTCGTAGTGGCCATGCTTGGCTAGGTCATCGTGTCCAGGGGTAGACGGCTACTGCCGCGTCTACCTAAGCAACTAGGACGTTTTTGGTACAGGCAGGGGCACGTTGTGAGCCAAAAACTTCCTTTATGGCTTTGAAGTCGCCGAGCTATCTTTATTATTAGTCGTTTTTTTTTTGGCCGTGCATCACAGCAGTGAAAAGTTTCTACATTTTGGCCCGCATACCAAGGTAGATTTGATGCATGGGCTCGCTGTTTCTTTCTGGAAATTCGTAGAGTACTAGTATCTATGTACATCTGGAAAAAGACGTCGACGCATCCCGTGACAATCAAAAAAGACAAATCTCACCCAGAGATTGAGCGATCTACGCCGAACCATTGATGATTCTCACTGCTGGGTACCTTGACGGATATCTGATGCACCAAGACGGGCCAAGCATGCTTATCCAGAGTAAGCTTTTCTGCTAAAATGTTTTCTCGGTGCAAAAAGGAACACCTCGGGCTCGAATAATGGCCGCCGAGGGGGCCAAAAATCACCGGCATAAGAAAGTGGAATATATGAGTCGGGCGCGCATCATGTATACAAATATGCAGAGTGCCCCGCTACCTAACCAATATGACAGTATTATATGTCCAGTTTTTGACATTTGAGACATGCGCCTACCCAGCCATCAAAAAGAGAAAATCGAGTTAATCTATTTACTGTATGGGTAGCAATGAGAAGAGAGGAAAACCGATAGAGAAATGCTCAAGGATCATTTGCCTAATTGGGTAACTCGTAGCCTCAATCGTCCATACAGACCCGTTTGAACGAATTCACTACATATTTCAACTGCCCAATATAGCAGGGTTGCGAAAAAAGCACAAAGCCGAACAGGGGATACAAAAAACATTTTCACGATGCAACTGACGCGGGTGAAAATGTACACGTTAATAACCATACTCTTGCATTTATATATGCCCACATACATATACTACATACTAGATTGGGTACGACGGCACAAAATTAGAGAAAGCCTCCCTCAATAATCAGTTATAAATCATATTACGAGTTGCAAAAAACTACCCAAGCGAGCGCAGTTCTATGGAGCATCTGATAGACTGGTCAAGCCACCCAAAACCTGGCTGCACGTGGAAGTGACTGCCAGACCTTCCTTTGTCTATTTCTATTTCCTACGTTTTTCGAGGCGTGGCGAGTTCCTCGGCAAAAGCTCGACATTTCGGGATATTTTCAACGGTGCTTTCGCCCCCAAACCATATTGTTTTTCTGTTTCATAGCCCCAACCGTCCCATCGTCCCATCTCGGCCTCGCCGTCTAATGTTATATTGACGGGAGGATCCTCCATTGAGACATTTTTATGACCCAAAGTCCATCCTGACGATATAACGCCACGGGAACTCTACATGCATACAGAATGATGACCGGTGAGAGCATCACCCGGCACCTGGTTGGTCAAGATCCGCGGCAGTACAATGTTTCTGTACATGTACGAGATGTATTGATGGAGCGTGCCCGCTTTCACTTTGTAAGAAGTCGAAATAGACAGAGAGGTGGCACCATCCGCTTAGGCTACGGCCATTTTTACAGTTCAAGTGCTCAGAGCTTTCTATCCACAGTTCGGAGCGGCAAGTTCCGCGATGGCCACCATACCGTTGCATTCATGTGGCCTGTGATGTGGTCTGCGTGATATGTTTGAACTGAGCGTACCTTTCCCATGTCTTGTGGATCACGGCGAAATACGTTAACCAAAGAAAAGAGAACGGGGCAACCGCCAAGAAAGCTCATCTTCTACTATCGTGATATTGTGTAAAATAGCTCTACGGGGCATTTATCCTTGGGCAGATGTCCCGACACGTTTTTTTATTGGAGACTATATTGGAGAGGGGGCGCCATCGAGGCACTGTCTGACGGAGAGGGTCACGTTGTCAGACGAGGCTTGTGCAGCTGCGCCGCTCTATAGATTCCTGCTCTGTATTACTATACGGAGTATAGGCGACTGATATATAAGATTGTGCACCAAGACATCTCCTTCTGGCGCTGTGTTGCGACGGGCCCTTGTGTATCACAGCCTGTATCCCGTCCCTTCTTCCTTCCTTGCTGTCTTTCTACCATCTTTTTTTCACTATTCTCCATATCCCAACACCAGCCATGGGCCGCGTTGCAAGCGCTGCCCGGGCCATGCTCGCCGTGGCCCCGGTGCTCGCTGCTGCTGCTCCTGCTCCCGCTGTGGTCGCCGCACACGACCTTGCGGCGCGCACGGTCAACTGCGACTTTGAGACCCAGGCCAATGCCAACACGACGTGTCTGCTGTTTGCCAGCGAGTGGGATCTGAGCTATGACGACTTTGTCGGCCTCAACCCCAATGCCACGTGCCCTGACCTGTCCGGTCCCGGCCCGTACTGCGTCATTGGCGAGGTTGTCGGCACTGTCTCCAGCGCCAGCAGTGCCGCTGCCGGCACCCAGACGCTGCGTCCCCAGCACACCGTGACCTCCGTCACGATCAGCATTGCTAGCGGCGAGCCGTCGATCACGAGCTTTGACTTTACATTCCCCACCATCCCGACGACGACCACCACCACATCGTCCTCGTCGAGCAGTGCTCCCAAGACGACGCCGCCCACGACCACGGGCGCTGTCGTTCCCGAGCCGACGCAGTCGGGCCTGGCCTCCAACTGTGACAAGTTCCACAAGGTGGCCGTCGGCGACACGTGCGGTTCCATTGAGGCTCAGTACGGTCTCCTGGCCTCGGACTTTTTCTCGTGGAACCCTTCGCTGGACACGAGTATGTATTCCATTCAAGAGTGTTTTTCCGTCTTTCTTACTAACACATCAGGCTGCTTCAACCTCCTTGTTGATTTCTACGTCTGCGTGGGTGTTCCCGGCAGCGTGTCGCACTCGCTCACGCCGACGCCCACCACCACCGTCTTTACCAGCGCGCCCTCGCCTGTGCAGTCGGGCGTCGTGAGCAACTGCAACAACTACTACCTCGTGCAGGACGGTGACACCTGCCCGCTCATCGAGGCGCAGTACGGCATCACCCAGGACCAGTTTGACGCCTGGAACACGGGCATCAACGCCGACTGCACCAACCTGCTGTCCGGAAACTATGTCTGTGTCGGCGTCTCGGGCTCGCCGTCGGGTGTGACGACGGCTACCGCCAACACGACGGGCTCTGGCTCGTCGGCGCCCTCGCCGCTGCAGCCCGGCACCATCAGCACGTGCAACGCCTTCCACCAGGTCGTGTCTGGCGAGACGTGCGCATCCATCGAGGCAGCCAACGGCATCACGGCCGACGAGTTTGCTGCGTGGAACACCGGCATCAACTCGGACTGCTCCAACATTTTCCTCGGATACTTTGTCTGCATCGGTGTTCCCGGCTCGGCTGGCGGTGCCCCTACGGCTACGGCCCCGGCATCGTCGACCCCCTCGCCGGTGCAGCCGGGCACCGTCGACGACTGCACCAACTTTTACCAGGTGGCGTCGGGCGACTCGTGCGCCACCATCGAGGCCGCCTACGGTATTACGGCCGACCAGTTTGCCGAGTGGAACACGGGCATCGACTCGTCGTGCTCCAACATCTTCCTGGGCTACTACGTCTGTGTCGGTGTCGCCGGCTCGACGACGACCCCCACGGCCACCGCTACCACCGCTACCACCACCGCTACGGCCCCGACGTCCACGGGCCCCACCCCCCTGCAGCCCGGTACGCTGGACGACTGCTCCAAGTACTACCTGGTGGCCTCGGGCGATACCTGCGCGACTATCGAGAGTGCCAATGGCGTGTCGTCCTCGGACTTTTTGTCCTGGAACAGCGGCATCAACTCCGATTGCAGCAACATCTTTGTCGGATACTATGTCTGCGTCGCCGGCCCCGGCGCCACCAGCACCACGCCGCCGTCGTCCGCCCCCTCGCCCCTGCAGCCCGGCACGCTCGACGACTGCACCAAGTACTACCAGATCGTCTCGGGCGACACCTGCGCCAACATTGAGAGCGCCAACGGCGTCTCCTCGGCCGACTTTTTATCGTGGAACTCGGGCATCAACGCCGACTGCACAAACATCTTTGTCGGCTCGTACGTCTGCGTCGCCGGTCCCGCCGGCTCGTCCACCACGCCGCCCTCCAGCGCTCCCACCCCGCTGCAGCCCGGCACCCTCGACTCCTGCAGCAGCTACCACCTTGTCGTCTCGGGCGACTCGTGTGCCACCATTGAGGCTGCGGCTGGCATCACCTCGGACCAGTTCCTGGCTTGGAACTCGGGCATCAATGCCGACTGCTCAAACATCTTTTTGGGCTACTATGTCTGCATTGCAGACTAGAGATCTCCGGTCCAAGGTTGAAGGGTAGGTAGCTGGTGGCTGAGATAGACCATCTTCTCTTTCCCATATGTACAGTCATGTAATTCTTCTTGACAACACATGTTTTTCGTATTTGTCTCTTATCATTTTTCAATAATTCAAAGCATAACATTTCCCTGGAAAGGTTTTCAATGAGTATTCATGGTAAGAAAACGCCGTCCATTGATTGAAGCTCGAGATAGAATCGTATCATATGCCATCTTCCATTGTAACAGCAAATGACTGTCACGTGACTTAATCAAAAAGGGCAATACGGTCTCATGCAGTTTTCATGCAGTCTCTCCACGCGAGGCATCACAAACTTCCAAATTCACTTTCTTTTCTCAACATCTTCAACTCACACAGATCATGCATGCCATTTAAATCCTCCCTCTTTGCAGAGAGCATCATCCCTTGCGTATATTACGTCGTTGGCAGGTCATGTGTTTTTGCGCACAGTCATAGCGCATAAAAGTGGAGACCTTGCAGATGACCCCCCCTGTAGCTCCTTCCACAGCGCTTCATTAGCATTATTAGCAGTCGTCTAGGTACCTAAGTACTGTTGTTTTGCCTCTTCTGCCTCGTGAACCTCATTTCCTCCTCCCTTTGCTGTCTCTACATTCCTCCCATTCCTCCTGCCGGCACATCACGTCCTCCCTTGCAACACTCGCGACTCGGAAAGCATCCCTGGCGCATGGTCGACACGTCTGATAGGCTCGTTCCCGGCTGAGCGCCAGGCAATTTTTTTTTTCTTCTCTTCCAGTCCATCTCTCGTTCAACTCACCGTGCAACTTGGGACAACCTCTCTCTTGTCCTCCATCGCGATTCTCGACCTCGACCACATCCCGACCAACATTGCATTTCCTTACACATCCCGAGTACACCCATTCCACCAGATGAAGGCCCTGTCGACATGGCCCGCGACGACGCTTCCGTGCCCCAGGCTGCGCACGCCGGAGTGCCCAGCGCGGCATTAACGCAGCAGCCACAACAGCCACAACCTTCGTCTCTCTCTTCAACCTCTTCGACCTCCTCGATTCCCTCAACATCACCCTCGTCGCAGCCCATGGCAGCTCCGCCTCTGGCACGATCCATCTCGCAGCAGTCGGCCACGTCGTCCATCCGCAGCCGGCGGTCAGCGCGCACTCTGGGCGGCGGCAGTCGGCGGAACAGCAGCCGCGTCCCCCCTGCTTCCTCGGGCGAGCAGCCCAAGGCACCCCCTTCGTCGGGCGGATCCAGCGTGGCCTCGTCGGAAGACGCCAAGTCGCTCACCTCGTTCCCCTCCTTCTCTCCCAAGGCGCCTTCTCAGCCGACCATGGGCGGTGAAGCAGCAGCCTCGGCGGCCTCGGCAGCCTCGGCAGCTCGGACCTCTCGTCCGGCTGCATCGACGGCCTCCCTTCTCGAGACTCTGGCCGCTGCACCGGCACCAGCACCAACCAAGCCTGCGTCCGAGGGCACGCTCTCCAAATCAGCGTCCCAAACATCCCTGCCGCCGCTGACCTTGCCCACAACAGCCACGGCATCGGCCTCCTCTGTCACGGCCGGCCACGCCTCCGCGTCCAACACGCCGCGCACCGCCCTCTTTGACGACGACGCCCTCCTGCTCCCGAGCACGCGTCTTCTCGTGCCGGGTACACTGCACCTGACGGACGATGCCCACGTGGCACGTCTCATTGGCAAGCATGGCGCCGTCTCCTTGGTCCGCCAGCTGGCTGAAGACCTGGCTCAGCGCGATGCCCAGGTCGCCACCCTCCGTGCCCGTGCTGCGGCCCGCGAGCGCAACCTCCGCAAAATCATCCGCGAATGCGGCCTGTCGAGCATGGACCTCGAGACGCGTCTGCGTGCCCTCGAGCAGGAACAGCCGGCGGCCATGGCGGACCCCTCTTTTTCCAAGGACGTCCCCTCGTCCTATGCCCACAACGCGCTCTCTGATCTCGTTAGCGATGCCATGGCCGACGACCACAGAATTGTGCGTCCGAGCGCTCGGAGCACCGACTCGTCGTACTACAATGACGCCACCATCCGCGCCACATCAGCTGCATCGACTGCCTCGTCGAACGGCAGCAAGACGACCAAGGGCAAGAGCAATGCCAGCGCAACAGGGACCAAGGGCTGGAAGGAGTTTCTCTGGGGTGGTGGCGGCGGTGGCGGTAACAGCAGCAGTGGAACGACAAAAAAGACGAGCGGCAAGGCGGCGTCCGATGCAGCCCTCGCCTCGTCGCAGACCACTGTGCGCCGTCCTGGCGGCAACGACAGCCGACGGCCTGCTCTGTCTGACGACCTCTTTGAACCTCCTCTTCCTGCCGTGCCAGGCAATGCTGCTGCAGCGAATGCTCTAGACAAGGACAACAACGGTGGTCGCAGCAGTCGAGCATCAAGCATCCACTCCACCAACACGACTCACTCGTCCTCTGGGCGCAAGGTGTCGCTGGCAGGTCTTGCGCTTCGTCTTGTTGGTGGCGGTGGTGGTGGTGGAAACGGCGGCAGCAGTGCGGATGCCAGCGACAGCAGCACGGCACCATCGGCGTCTGCATCGGCGGCAGCATCCCTGCGTCGAGCGTCACTCAAACCCTCTGGCGCAAACTATGCCCAAGGTGCAGCCACTCTCGGCCGGTCATCGCGTTCGGCTACGATTCAGGGTGGTGCAGGCTCAGGCTCAGCGACGGTCGGACCGCGCTCTTCCCTTGCAGCTATGCGCCGCACCATGTCGTCCGTGATGATCTCCAACAGCAGCAGCGGTAGCAGCGGCGGCGGCGGCGGCGGCCAGACTTCATCGGCCAACACCAGCAGCGCCGTGTCCCAAAAGATGTCTCAAAAGTTTCCCGGCAGTGGCCCCAACGGTCCCGGCGGCAACGGCCACGCGCACGAGCGCTGGGGCACAGAAATGGCCAGCAGCGGCCCTGCTGACGAGGAGGAGCTGTCCATGCGCCGAACAAACTATTTCCCCGTCGAAATGGACACCATCCTGCCCCTCGACGCACAGCCGCCCACGCTGACGCACATGTACAGCCGGTACAACCGCTCGGGACATCTGATTGACCGCTTCGGCTTTATCTACGACCAGCGGCGCAAGCGTCGTCAGCGAGAAGCGGCAGCCACGACGGCCGCCACTGGTCTCGTCGGCGGTGGCCCAGCGAAGCGCCGGCACTCGGAGATGCTCACTATGAACGGGCCCTCTCGTGCCAGTCGACCTTCGCCCACCGCCGTGGCCATGGAGACGAGCATTATGGAAGACGGCGATGGTGATACTGGTAGCATTCATAGTATCCGTGCGCCATCGCTCACGAGCCCGACGGCCTCGCTGCTCGACGACGCCGGTAGCGGCAGCAACAGCGTCAGCAGTGGCGCTACACGCGAGGCCGGCGTCATCGTGACCTCTGCCTCGGGCAAAGAGGCAGCGCCCAAGCGGTGGCAGGACTACCTCAAGATGGCCGCGTTCCAGACGGAGCTCCTCTCGCACACGCCCGCCATTGGCGACGCGCGCATCGAGGTGGTCGCTGAAGGCTCGGGTATCTCTGCCGTGGCCGAAGACCCTGCCGAGGATGACAACGGTGGCAGCAGCAATGGCAACCATGGAACCAGATCACCCGGCATAAAGGCGGCCAATGGTCGTGGATTTGTGCCGCCCATCACCGGCACCATGTCGGCACCGGCAGCCGTGGCCACGACCGAGACGACGGCTACCACGGCAGGCACGGGAACTACAACACCGGCGCGCGACTCGGACTCTGTCATTTCCATGGAGACGTCCGTATCCGCCGAGGCGACACTGGTCCAGGAAGACGTGGAACCGGTCCGTCTCCTCCTCCAGCAGCTGGGCGATCTGCACGACAACCTGCAAAAGGAGCGCACAGTCCGGTGGAACGAGTTTCTGCGCAAGGTCCGTGCTGAGCGGCGCCGGGAAGGCGAGATGGCCGTGGCAGCCGCTGCCGCCGCCGCTGCCGCCGCCGCTGCGTCGTCACCTTCGGTATCCAACCCTGCGACCTCCTCGGCTGTGTCGACGGCGACAGCCGCCATGCCCGAGACGCGACTCGCGGACGGCGAGATTGTCGGTATTGCCGGTCTTGGCAACAAGGGCAAGCTGGGTCGGGCCAAATGGAACGAGTTCCGGCAGCTCGTGCTGGGCGGCATCCCCATTGTGCTCCGGTCCAAGGTGTGGTCCGAGTGCACGGGCGCAACCAGTCTGCGCGTGCCTGGCGCCTATGACGATCTCGTGGCTGGACGGCACCCCGACGACGAGCACCATTCGCGCGTCTACGGCGAAGACCGCGCCGACGTTGTGGCCCAGATCCAGGCGGACATCCACCGCACGCTGACGGACAATATCTTTTTCCGCGAGGGTCCCGGCACGGCCAAGCTGAGCGAGGTGCTCCTGGCGTACGCCCGACGCAACCCGGCCGTCGGCTACTGCCAGGGCATGAACCTCATCGCCGCCAACCTCTTGTTGGTGACGCCCTCGGCCGAAGACGCCTTTTGGCTCATGGCCAGCATCATCGAGACCATCCTGCCCGTCGGCTACTACGACCGCTCGCTCGCCGCCAGCCGCGCCGACCAGCAGGTCCTCCGCACCTTTGTCGCCGAGCTGCTGCCCCGTCTCTCCGCCCATTTCGACGCCCTCGCCATCGATCTCGAGACCATGACCTTCCCCTGGTTCCTGTCAGTGTTTACCGACTGTCTCAGCGCCGAGGCTTTGTTCCGCGTGTGGGACGTTGTCTTTTGTCTCGGCGACGGCTCCGTCTTCTTGTTCGAGGTCGCCCTCGCCCTCCTCAAGCTCAACGAGGCCTCGCTGCTCCGCTGCACCACGCCCGCCGCCGTCTACACCTACATCAACCACCAGATGACGAACCACGCCATCAGCATCGACGGTCTCATCCAGGCGTCCGAAGCCCTGCGCCGGCTCGTCCGCCGCGAAGACGTCGTCGCCCGTCGCGAGACTGCCATGGAGGCCGAGCGCGCGCTCGTGGCTGCCCGTGCCGCCCGTGCTACTGCTCTGCAAGAAGCCCGAGCAGCGCGCGCCAAGGCCGCTGCCAAAAAGGAGATCGTCCCAGCATTGACCAATGAGGTCTCTTAGCATATTTTTTTGGTGTTGTTTGCCCTGCATTTTACATTGTTTGGCCTTGCTTTTTTTTTCTACTTTTTGTCCTTGCTCTTTTGCATCATGATACCAAGGATTCATTGCTTTGTGTTTTTGGTTTTTGATTTTTTTCTTCTGTTTTGACTTTGTTAGTTCTTCTTCCTCCTGCTTTGGCCACGGCCTAGATTTCATCATTGGTGTGGCGCTCTTTGTCTGTTCCATGTCTTTTGATACCCGTCCGGTGCATATATTATATACTACAATAAATCAGATCTATAGATTTTTTTTCTGGCGTTCACACTGCATTGGTGTCGCGTCTTTCAAAACTGGCCGTTGACTCTAGTCGCGATACCTCTGTTCGTGTACCATCTAGACGCGTTCCTTCCCACTTTGGACAGCGTACGATCGCACCTTCCTCGAATAGCCGTCATGTCCAGAATCCCTCAAATATTTCCCCATGTTTTTTTCGTCTCTATCCATGCCTCTTTTCCATGACAACTCATTCCGGTCGCTGATCAACTCATCCGCCCTCGATCATCTCACCTCAACCTCCAACCATGCCATCCTACGTTGCAGTACGACAGCTCATCTCGCCCGTCGAGCCAGCAAACATTGCCCTCGAACTGGCCGAGATCATGGGCGCCGGTGTCTGCAGCACATCGTGGCAGGGCCCCATGGAGCACTACAGCATGGACGCGCTCGTGTACGGCCAGATGATCCTCGCGACCGGCCAGATCTCGCCGGTCGACCTGCTCACCGAGGCGCTGGCCACCAAGATTGCCGGCCGCGTTGCCGCCACGATGCAACCCATGGCCACCAACATCACCTACATCGAGCACTACACGCGCATCGTGGCCGAGGCAGGCGAGTTCTTTTACAAGAACGGGATCGGGATGATCAAGATTCTGCAGTGGTTTGCCAGCTGGCTGCCCGAGAGCTGGAGCTATTTCATCCAATACCTCTCCGTCGCTGCTCTCTGTTCCAACATCACCGACTTCTTTCTGAAGCTCATGTTTTCCGAGATCTGGGGTCGCATCGCTATGGTATGGCTTATTCTCAAGGGTGTCGTTTACGGGACCTACTACCTCTGCTACTATCTCTACAAGGGCGACTTGCCGCCTAGCCTCTACCGTCGCAGAAAGTAAAGGATATGTTGGCAGATCATGAAGCCATGCATTCGCCCCACCACACCATGGGCTGCCGATAGGAGGTTGGGCGATGTGAAGAAGAAAAGTCGAAAATGATGGAACGGTCTCTGTATGATAAGTTCGTGCTGCAGAATGATTAGAATGCCTCGTATTTGTTCCCTTTTGATACCAGATGCCTTGTACTCGTTCTATTTCAAATCATCACCACACGCGTCACGAACTAGACGCGCGCCTTCCCTTTATGGACTGTATACGGTCGCTCCTTCCATGACAAGACGAAGAGTGTAAACATAAACAATCAATATGGCCCCTCTATTCTTCCCGGAGCTTTCAACACTTCTCTCTCTCTCTCCCAACACCCAGCTCTCACCACAAACTTCAACGCCATCCATCAACCGCCATGCCTTCTTACGTCGTGGCACAAGAGCTCGTCACCGCGGTCGAGCCGGCCAACATTGCCCGCCAGCTGGCCGAGATCATGACCGAGGGCACCTGCGCTGATCCCGTCTTTGAGACGCTCAAAACCGCCGGCACGAACGTCACGCTGCACACGCTCTTCCTCCTCACGATGCAGGGACTGCACCACGGCAAGGCCGTGGAGAGCCAGCTGAACGACCTCACGGGCAGCATGAAGTGCACGGATGAGCTCGTTCGCAAGCTGGCGGCCATCGGCATCGGCATCTGGAACATCATCATGACCACGCTATCCCTTCAACGGCGCTTTCTCAACTGGCTCGCACGCTTTCTCGACCTGTCCCCCGATGCCGCGCATGATATGCGTTTAGCGATCTTCGTCTGCTTTCTCGCTTATTTCTTTAGCAAAGCCATGGGGGACATTTTCGCTGAATGGGTCAAGTTTGGCAAGAGCATATACCGTTGCTGGGCGAATAGTGATCAAGAACGCCAAGAACGATCAAGCTTCATTGAGGCCCAGGAGTCGCTGACAGCAGCGTACGAGAACAGCACGAGCGAAATGTTGAAGCTGACGGCCTCTCTCAAACGTTTGAACGCAAACATGGATGAACAACTGGCTTCAAAGAAGACGACCCAGACTTCGTCCTCCTCGTCCTGAGCTGTCCTGTTGTTTGGCTCGACCTCTGTGTGTTTTTGAACACCATTTTTTTTTTCTTTCGCCTGTGTCTCTTCAATCGCCAGGGCTTGGTGCTTGAGATACATTCAAAATGTTGAATGGAAACGCGTTTTTCTGATGGGCAGTACGGACGGGTGCCTTCCTTATCTGGACATGCGTGACTAGATCGCGCCTTATTTGTGTCGGAGGGAAAAGGCATAACGCAGAAAGGACGGGAGATCGAATAAAGTGAGAGAAAAAATATAAAAAGAAATCAAATCAATCTATGGGTGAAAGCTATGCTGGATGAAAAGAGTGGAAGTTCAAATGACTTTGAATACCATATGCACACACCAAAACTGCCCGATCTGTGACACTCCTATTTGGCCTTTACTGGCGATAAACAGCAGTCACACGGCCCTGGTAGCTCAATTGGCTAGAGCGTCGGACTTTTATCTTCACTTTGAAAGTGATCCGAAGGCTGCGGGTTCGACCCCCGCCTAGGGCGAAGGAAGCAATTTATTTCTTTGCCTGCTTTTTTTGCCCTTTTTATTAAAACCTAGATAGGTTACTTTTTTGTTCACAGCATTTTTCATTTTTGTCCATCAAACGACCTCGGTTTTAATAAAATATATATTGACGAGAAAAAGTAGCATACAATGAAGGGCAAGCGTCAGAAGAAGAAAAGACTATGTGAGGCATTAAAACAAGGATGGCAAAGATGCAAAACAACACAAGGCAAACAAAAAAAGAAACAACAAAAAAAGACAATCGCTAAGGTATGATGATGATCAAAATGACAAAGTCGCAAGAGAAACAACAGCACAGAAGAGACAGAGAGAGAGAGACAGAGAGACAGAAAAAAAGAATATAAGCTATGTAGGAGGGACAACTAAAAAAGAATAGCGAGTGGCAGACGCACGCTCATGGAGAATGGGACCATGCGAGGAAAGAGAGAAAAAAAAGAAAATAATAAATATTCCAGGAGGGGGTATTTTTGCAAACGACAAAAAACCACAAAAGGCCACGCAAAATAGCAAAAACAGGAAACACAAAAGCAGGGGCAAAAAAAAAGAGACGGCTCATAACATGTAAAAAATGAAAAAAAAAGACTTTAGTTCGTGTCGGGGAGGGAAGGAAAAGGGTTGAAGGAAAGAGGAGAAAAAATGGACATGACAAAACATCGATGCGACTCGGACATACAAGAATGCCCCTTATTGAGTCGCCGCGACGCACCAGTGACGGTGAAACGCCCAGGCGTTCTTTTGACACTCCTTGCTGCAGTACTTTGTGCGGCGGCAGCGCCGGCACTTGGCAAACTGGCGCGTAAACTCCTCCCATTTGCCGCACTGGTAGTAGGCACACTGCCGGATTCCGCCACGGGCCTCGTCCTTGCGGCACAGGTTGCGCATCACGACGCCCGCCCAGTACTGCATGTCGGTGCTGTGGTAGCGCACGGTAAACTTTTCAACGAGCGGGAAGATGTTGACGTCGTTGGGCAGCAGGTACTCTTCGTCCTCCGAGTCGCTCACATCGTCAACAAGAATCATCTCGTCATCGTCGCCACAGATGCTCGAGTCGTCGTTGGAATCGGCATCGCTCGACGACCGGTTGTGGCCGGCCAGCGCCGACAAAAACTCGGCCTTAATGGCGCTCGTCGATGTGGCCCGGCTGCCAATAGCGCCGCCGAGGCCGTTGGTGCCGTTGCCAAGGTTAATGCCGATGCTGTCAAACAGCTGCAGCTCCTTGCCAATCTTGAGGCGCGGCACGAGGTGGCTCCTCTGGAAGTACGAGCGCAGGTTGCAGTATTTTGAGACGTATGCCAGCAGCTGCAGCGACATCAGGACATCCTCCTCACGCGGCATCGACGCGACCACCTGCGGGTGAGGCGTCAGCTGACGGTCGAGCAGGTAGCGCGGGACACTCGCCGTAGGCATGGCGGGCTGCTGAGCAGCAACCATGGCAGGGCGGTTGGGCGACATGCCCACGCCAACCATGGCAGGACCGCCCGTCACGGCAGCCGGTGCAGCAGCAGGAACGGGCGTGATGCTACCATCCACCATCGGGGCGCTGTGCGTAATGTTAAAGGCGCCCGTCTCGCCAGGGGTTTCGGACACGGTAGGGTGTGTAAGGTTGAGCGAAGTCGTGGCCAGCATGTCATCGTTCTCCTCCATATTGATGTCCTGGATATCAACGGGGGCCTGAGAGTCGTCGTTGGTGCCCGACATTTCGGCATCGGGCGTCTCGTCCGACTGAACACTCTCAGAGACGAGGTCATCCGCCTCGACAGCCGTCGACGATCCTGCTGCGCCCGTCATAGTAGCGGCGGCCGCGGCTGTCGCTGCTGCTGTTGATGTCTGCTGCTGTTGCTGCAGCTGCAGTTGCTGTTGGGTGTTGGATGATGACTGGTGGCGGATCGACGGCCGTCTGCGTGAGCGGCCCGACGGCGCGAGCAGCGACGGCGGACGAACCGATGGCGAACGCAGCTGCGTGAACGGCGCCGGGGTGGTGGGTGTCGCCGGCAGCGAAGAGCCCGACACGCTCATAGAGTTGGGAGCGCTCGCTGTTCCAGGAGGACGAGTGAGGCCGTAAGGCGGAGTGTACTGCTCCATATCACGGATGGGGCCGCGGGCCAGCGTGGCGTCGACCGCTGCTGGTGTTGCAGTAGCATTGGTCACAGTCGCGTTGGAAGATGATGTCGAGGCAGACGAGGAAGAGGAAGCGTTCCGCGAGGGCGTTGCCGAGGTCGCGGGGACCGCAATAGACGAGGGTAGTGGTGGCGGAGGGGGCACTGATGTTGGGGCGGCTGCTTGGTCGCGGGGGTGGTGGTGGTGGTGATGATGATGGTGGTGATGGTGGTGCATGTGGCGTGAGAACGACGGCATGGCGCGCTCAGCAGTGCGTTCCTGGAGATCGGCCAGGCCGACAGTGTGAGCCGGCGGGTATGCTGTGGTTGCGGTGCCCGTGACCGAGGTCGAGGATGAGCTGCGCGAGGATGACGCAACCGCTCCTGGACGGGCAACAGGGGGCGTGATGTGGAACTGCGACATGGTGGGCGTGGCATCGTTGTCGCCTGCCGCACCAGCTGCCGTACCGGAGGCCGAGTTTGGTGCACTCGCAGACGACGGAGCCGACAGTCCACCAATGGCATTGGCCGACGTAGGAACACTGCCAAGTCCTGGTGCTGACAAACCCGATGCCGAAGCCGTAGCAGTCGCTGCGCTGTTGAGCAGAGTCGACACGTCAATCGCGGGAGGTGGTGCCTGGCGCCGGAACGAGCGATGGTGGCTTTCACCGTCACGGCCGTTGCTGCTGCCGCTGCCGCTCCCTGCGGCATTGGCCGCGGAGCTGCTCGACGACCCTGCTGCTGCAGCTGCCGCGCTTCCACTTCCACTGCTACTGCCTGCACCACCTGTCCGGTTGGAAAACGATAGCAGCTTGCTAGCCCGCAGATCAACACGGTGCCGGCTTGAGTGCTCGTGCTGGCGGTGCTTGGACTCCTCGGCCTTTTCGCGGCACTTTTCAATGACCTTGATGTAGTTGTCGAGGATGGTGGCGATAACAGGCACCATGTCGGCCTCGACGACACGTGTGCGCACGGCCTCGGTGCCTCGCACGCCAATGTTGACGACGCACTGGAAGGCCAGGTTCCATTTCCACATGTCCATCATGTCCTTGCTGCGACCCTGCTTGAGGATGCAGACCAGACGCTCGATGCCGCCATCGACGGTAAGGATGTCGCGGATGCGAGCTGAGGATGTGGTGAGGTAGGCGAGGTGGTTGAGCGAATTAATCAGTGGCAGCGTCGAGGTGCAGTCGAGCGCGCGACGGTCGTACAAGGCCGTGGTGATGCCGACCGACGCCTTGTTGACGTTGGGAATGCTAAAGTTGACTTCCCTCATGGCGGCAATAGGGAGACGCCGCGTGAACGGGCGATGATCGAGTTGTGAATGTGAGACGGAATGAGTCGAGTGTGAGAGGTGAGAGTGAGCGTGAGCGTGAGTGAGGGCGTGATCGTGAAATGCCGTCGAAATCTCACGATGCGGATGCCTTCAATGGAAAATCTCACGATACTGAGCGATTTATAATCTCCAAAGATCTATCGAGATCCGAGTGCCAGGCAGCCGCTGTGCTGTCGTTAAAGGGTGTCGATGGCGATAGGAGGCAAAAGCGGATCACCAAAGAGGCAAAGCGGCGGGTCGGGGTGAGCGATTGAGGAGGAAAAAAAGAGGGAGAAAGAGAGACTAGCGAGGCGAGCAAGAAAAATGGAGATGGTCAGCACGAAAACCGGGGTTGATTTGATGGCGGCATGAATACGGCGACTCGAAGCATCGAGGCAACAGAGATGGAACAAACACAAAAACTCACAGTCGACGCGAAAAGGACGTTTTTTTTCGTTGTGTTCTTTTTTTGGTGCCGGAAAGTGCTGGGTCTCAGGTTTTGGAATGTGCGGCAAGGGAGGAAGGTTTTGGCAATTCGAAATATGGCCAAAGAAAAAAAGAGATTAAGGGTCCAGCAGGGGGGGCGTCGTAGGGAGGGCGAGGAGGGAGTGAATGATGAGAGAGGCCGGCAGCAGTCACTCAACAGGCGTATGGCATCGTAGATGAGTCGATGAGACGATGGGGAGATGGGGAGATGATGCTGCGTCTCCGGTGACCTGATGCCGGGATTCCGCGATTCCGCAATCGGATCGTGACAGGAGGAAAAAAGGCGATGCCGTCGGAGGGTCTTGTTTTCGTATGTTGTTGTCGTGTCGTCAATGGCGATGCAAGACACGAAAACGAAGAACGAATAGTTATAGAAGACGGGCAGGGATAGTGTGTCGAGTAAAGGGGAGGAAAAACAACACACGCAGTCGGAATCGAGTTGTCGAGAATCAAGACAATTCAAGTCTTGCCGAGAGAAAGGGTGGAAAAGAGAAGGGAAAGAGTGCGCGTGACAACAAACGCGACAAATGAGCGACTCGAGTTACAACGAGTAGCGTATTGGCTTGCTGTCGACACGAAGCAAGATGGCCGGTTGGTGGTTGTGAAAAAAAAGGTAGATGTAGATGGCGCTGGAGAGAGATTCGGGGGAGGAGAGAAAGAGAAGGCGGATTCGCTGGGGCGTGCGGCAACGGGAGATTAGCAGAATGGCAGAAATTGGCGATGTTCCGCTGCTGTGGCGGCAGGAAAGCCCTGGACTTGACGGGGACACAGCGGACAGGGCACGGCGGTCGACAGGCTGTAGGCTAGCAGAACTTGGGGCCAGGGGGGGCTGGTTGGCTGGCAGGCGCGGCACGCGGGAAAGGGGGGCGGCGGCGGCGACAGGACAGTGCGAAGACTGAACCTGGGGAGTCGTGTTTGGCGTGTTTTGGCGTGTTTGGGGGCCTCGTTCTTCGCTGGCCAGTGCCCCGGAGTGGACTGCAGGCCTCTCGGGTGGCGTTCTCCACAGTATGTGCACGGCGCAAATCTGACGGCCTTGGAAGGTGCGACGCCTGGTGGTCGTGCTACGACCGCGTGCTATGGGTCTATGCCCCAGTGTAATGCAGTTTAGCGCTCTGTCTCCAGCGGCCGGCGGCGTTTTTCCCGCGCCTTCCAGAGTCCGTTCCAGCATTTGTCAGTTTGTCAGCAGGGCTAAAAAAAGCAAATACTCAAATCAAAAAGCAGAAAAAACACACACGACTCTCTCTGGCAGGCACGCAAGAGACGCTACAAAGGTACTCCGTGCTCTAAAAGATGCAAAACAAGCACAGGCCAGTCAGCCTTCCCAGGGCTAGTGAAAAGGCGCTCAGGGCAGTGAAAGCTGCCAATGTAAAACAAAACAATGAAGCTCGTTATTCTCATAGGTTTCATAGGATGCTGCCCTAGCCAGAGTGAATGGCCAATACTCCAATACTCTGCAGATACAAATCACACAAAGAAAAATAGCAACGGGGAAACGCAACAGGGCGCCATCAGTGGACAAGAGGACCTCTACGGGCACGCCTGGACGAAGAGGTACCTGTCCATCGTGGCCACTGATAAACCACTGATCGTCAGTGATTGCCGCGGCGTACTCCGAGCCTTTGGGGATACAGCTGTGCACCTCTGCGGCGTCTTTGTTTCAGATTATGCACTCGCGTGACTCGCTGCGTGACGTTTGCACGCCGTTGAGAGAGAGGGAGAGAGACAGAGAGAACCGGGAAGGCAAGACTCGATTGCACCTGCCGTATTTTTTCACTTTCCTTTTCATTGTCTTGGATGTCCGTATTGTCTTGCATCTGCTCGGGAAGGTGCGACCCGCTGTCCGGGCCCCCGAGCTCCGGATGCACGGGAAGGAGCACCCACACAAAATCACACAAGATGGCCTGATACGAGCGTGCTCTCTACGGAAGAGGCAAGGACCGCAGTGCTTCTTTCCCTCTCTGACACTATTTGCAATCTTGCCCTTATTCCCTCCTTCCTCAAGTCGTTTCCCCTCATCGTGCAGGGTGAGGGGCAGTGCCACATCATTCTACGCGCACATAATCACTGATGCACACCTGCATCCTGCACGTGAATGCATCCCATCTCATGCAGAGTCAAGTTTTTGTTTTGCCTATCGGTTCATCCCTCGATGAAACACCAATGGAAGGCTTGTATATCCCACGCGCAAACATGCAGGATAAAACGATATCATGGTACTACCCCTCGTTGGGCAGAAAGATGGAGGTGTCGCGTATTGTTTTAAGGTAAAATATTTTTAGAGAAATGGGAGACAAGCATGTTCTAGGTGATCAAATGTATTTCACATCCATGTATGATATTTGTTTTTTTTAAAAAAAAAAAAAAACCTAAACCAGATGATAAAATTAAAATTATGACCTGGTAGGTAAATGTCGAATAAAATACAAGCGTACCTACATGACGGGCAGAAAGCAACCGATACAAAAATAAAATTAAAATTAAAAACATCGAATAAAATAGGTTAAACAAATACCTGAAAAAAAATCCAACGAAATAAAATAAAACAAGTTGGGAAAATATCCGCCAAATCTACCTACCTAGATAGGGAAATCTGCAAGCCATTTCTTGCTGCATCATATTAAGCGCCGGCTAGGTAGGTAGGCATATTGTGCCATGAGTATTTCCTATCACACAGGCAGGCAGTCAATGAGATCAGAAGGAACAATGGAAAAGAACAAAAAGTGCACACCAGTCCCCCTATCTCTTGCATAGCCGCGCACATCACGCTTCACCTAGAAATATGACTTAAAAATCCCAACGCACTGACCTTTGTTTCCGCTTCATCTCCTCGCATGGCGCTTATATTGTCCATTCATGTTTGACCTGGCTGCGTCTGTTGGCGAGATTGCCGCCATGGACTCTTTCTGGTAATGGAAAAACCAACAATCGTCAATACACCATTCCCAAAAACAAAGTGACGCGTCCCCTTCTCAACGACAGGGGTCCGGAATAGACGCCAAGTTGCACTGCCTCTGTTGATCCATAGCCGCGGCGTCTATCTAGCGGTCAACCATGCTCTGTTCTTCTTGTTCTGGAACCATGTTCACATTTGTCAAACATATTGACGGCCGAAATTGTGTTCGCCTACCCGGGCACCTCCAGCATATGTCACAAGGCAATCTAGCACAGAAGCCGTTTTTCCCAAAGACACCATGTATCATTGAGTCCCTGGCAAGCCTATGATAATAATAGTAGTAACAGACAACAAAAAACGAAAATGAAGAAAAAAGAACGTTACCCTCCCCGCCATTTTGTACCAGCCGCGTCATCTAAAAATGCTCATCGTGACATACATCCCCTCTTTCCACCCTTTGACATTGTGCCTTCAGCACATGCACGTCTCCACAATCTTGGGTCCAACATTGACAAGGTCAATGGCAAGGCCCTCTCCATTGACGTTGTCCCAGCCGAACCAGGCTTCTCCATCGCGCGTAGGGCTGTCTTGTTAGTAGCGTTCGGTTATATATCTCTGATTGTGCACATACTTGATGAGGGTGGCCACAGCCGCGTCCTTCATTTGGTTGTAGCCCCAGGAGAGGTACCAGTCACTGCCCTCGCACTTCTTGACAGCCCAGCTGGCAAACATGGGCTCCTCGTTCTCGTCAATGGGAACAAACAGGTGGCAGGGAATCGACTGTTCGCCATCAGGCTGAATGTCGATCTCAAAGTCAATGTGCACAGCATTGGGGTTGTAAGAGACGGCTGCGATGTTAGCATGATCATGAGGGTGTTGGAGAGAATGATACGGAACGACATACATCTGGTGACGTTGCGCATGTCCCAAGTGATAGGGTGAGCAGGAACCATGGAGTCTTCAGAGTCGTCAAAAGAAGACGCCACAACAACAGGCTCCTCGTCGACGCCGGCCTCATCGGCATCAACGACTTCATACTCATCGGCGGTCTCAGCAGCAACATTGGGACCAACCACGGGCATGCCGGCAGGGGTCTCCTGGACGAGCTTGGTGAGCTGGTCGCCATCGAGAACAACAGGTTCCTCGACTTCGTCCACCGCCAGACTGGCAGGGTCAGAGCCATCCTCGTCCTCGTCATTTTCAAGGTCTTCTTCTTCGCTGTCGAAGGTCTCAGCAACGCCGGCAATGGCAGGGACATCGACAGACATCTCCTCGTCGGGAAGAACCAAGCCGGGAACGGGGGCAGAGTCATCTTCAGACTGGGCAAAAGTGCTGTTGAGGGGGAGGACCTTGCTGACGCGCTTCTCAATGATGGACTGGTGATCAGAGGGTGCCACGGCGTAGGCGTGGCTGTGATGGGTCTCCGACAGCAGGCCGCTCTCAATTTCCTTGGCAGAGAAGCTAAAGTAAGCACGGCGTCCGGCGTCAAGGTTGTCCACGGTCAAGACAACGTAGCCGCTCTTGCTCCAGCTGGCACTGCAGATGTAGTAGTCGAGGTCCTCGCAAGGCATGCCCACAAAGGTCTTCTTGGCGGCCGAGTCGTTCTCGTCCTCGGCGTAGATGGAAAAGTGGCAGAAGGCTGGGGTCTGGGCGGGGCCATCAGCGAGCTCTTCAGCAACAGTGAAACCGTAAACACAGACACTGGCATCATCGGCACAGTTCCAGTGGAATCCACGGATGGTCCAGTCGACGGCCGTCGTGTTTTGGGCGACAGCGTCAGGAGCCGCAAGGACGCTTCTCTAGAGCTGCCCCAGGGCGAAGCACGTCGAAAGAAAACGGGGAAGCATGGTGGGCGAGCAAAAAAAAGCTGTGCAAAAGTGTGCTGGTATAGCAAGATAAAGTGGATGGGGATATGTGAGTGACGATGTCAAGGTTGTGGGCAGATGATGATGATCTGAAAAGTAATGTGGGAGCAGGCGAAGAATCAGAGAGAGGAGGAGAGAGAAAACGGGGGGAACGAGGATAGAAATGGGACAGAGGGGAAGCAGGAAAGAGCTCCGGGGGGTCTGTTGTTGTGAGTTTCCACGGGGATACCGGTCGTTCCTTCCCGAGATGTTGCCGGGGTCGCAATAATGGGTAGGAAGGTGCGTTGAAATGTCCGGTTCTACCCCGTGCTTAGACTACCGAGACTCGGCGATGACGTCGACGTTGTGATGACAGAGAAGCTGATGCATACCGTTTTATAAATTATCCAAAAGACTCAGTATCAGCTTCTGTATTCTCCGCCAACAATATGTCTATTATTGGTGTTGTAGGTGGTATAATAGCTTCTGTACAGATGCTTCTCTTTTCATTCGCTCCTTCTAAGCCTAACTCAAGTGCTACCTATTCAGGGAAGGAGCGACCGTGAAAGAAGATTAATGGGAAGGAGCAACCGATTAAACGTTTTTTTTTTTTTTTTGGTTTTAGAGAATGCCGTAAGACGGCATATTCCAGGGCAACCACCTTTCAAGAACTCGAGGAAGGTGCATCCCGGTCATTCACTTTGTTCTTCCTAATTTGTCTTGCACGGCCGAGAGAGTTTGGGTTCTTGCGTCGGTAGCTTCAACGCATAAAAAAAAACTCACGAAAATCCTCCACTCGAATGTCATTTTTCAAGAGCCGACTGGTTCGGCGAGGCGGGGAATTTATTATGGCCACGCAGAGAACCTACACCATCAGTACCTTCCCAGCCAGGTTTCGTTATGAGAATGTCTTGGAAACCCCTCAAGAAGTAGCTCATCATCCGCATGACCGAGAGAGAGTCTGCATCCCCGTTGCAAAACGTTCTTTTGGAACTCCACAGTGTCATGTAACTTCCATTTTGCATCTTGCCGTGGGCCCTTCTCCTTGCGGTTTAGTATCTTGTTTAGGCTCTACAAACTATTCCGCCGCAGTGAACATGGTAGGTGGGTAGTCAAAGGGGGTTATTTATTCTATATGCGTGGCTATTTTTTCTTAGGTTCATTATTATATATTTTTGAATACCTGCAATAGAGATGTATTCTGTATTCTGATTTTGCCACTTTTCCTACCACCTACCTAGGTACTTCTTGTACAGCCGGTTATTTATTGAGTTTTTTTTTTTTTTTAAAAAAAAAAACTTTCAGCTGAGGTGCATGAGAAAGAAAAAAAAGAAAAAAAAAATACACTGCGTTTGATCATAGTTTTCCTTTTTATTTCATAGGTTTTTTATTTAGGTATTTACCCATCACGGATACCTACCTAAGGTAGGTTTATTATTTTAATTTCACATTTCCATCGTCACGGTCTCTTAGGTAGCAATAAATCTTTTGCTATTAAAGTTAATGAGGTTGCTATATTTAGAGTAAGTATTCTACAGGAATATGTTCTTGACTTTAAAAACAATACAAAAACCATGCAATGATTTAAAGTGCCGCTTGAGTTTGTGAACGATCTTGACGTGCAAAAAGCCGAAAACAGTATCTTCTCTGCGTGCGGAGTTTAAGCAGCAAGCGCTACACTGTTTCGACGTTGGAGAGCCCCGCTATTACGAAATCTTTGATTGGCCATAGTTTAAGCCTATCTCCACCCGCTCATCGAGCCGCCGTTTATGAAGCTTTTTATTGGCTAATGCCCCACCTGCAGGCGGCTGGGCGGCGTCTAAATCCTGACAATCTAATGGTCGGGAGCACATCAGAGCTTGGCTGTTGCAACAGTCGTCGACCAAGGCGCCGATGCGTGAGCCAATAGCAGTACACAAGAGTGCTCGTCTGGCCCACAACGCGCATGCGTTGACAGCGTGGTGGTGGTGACATGGGCGGCAAAACGACCTCGAGGTTTTAGATTTGCGTGTCGGGATAAAAAAAGAAACACTTTTTATATTTGACAAGCATATTGTCGGGAACAATGGCAGGGACATTGGCAGGTACAGGCAGGACGCGGGAAACGCATGGGCTTTTCATAGCTGTATCATGGCCTGCCATGTATCTTTTCTGCATGTCGCGGGCGACTACGAGTCACACGAAAATGCAACTCACATGGGCCACCCGCATTGTTGCGGCGGCTCGATGCAGCAACGACATGCATTTCCTTTGTCAGTCAAGAAGGGAGGGCGGAGAAAGAGGAGGGCTGGGGGAGGAAACAGAACAAACATGGCCGAGCAAAACATGGCCAGCATGGACTGGCAGCTCGAGTGCAAAACATGTCAGACAAAAAGGCACATACATCTCACTCCTCGTTTCGTTTTTGTTTTTACTTCTTATCGTCGTCGATGTCATACAACTGACGTTTGTGTTGCTGGTCGACACGGATGGTTTTCTTTACTCCGCCTTCTTTCTAATTTTTCACGATATTGTATTACATATTCGCCTCGACTACTTTCTCTTTTATATTTTATTCATATTGCCATCCTTTATTCTCGCCTCCTTGTGAACACCACGATATTGGGCCGTTTCTCACGCTATCCTTTGTTTCGTTTATCTGCGTTTATATCTCGTTTCTTGAATCGTTTTCAAAAATGGCCCACCCAAGGAATTACCACCAACTCATCATTGTCGCCCTCATTCAGCTGGCTGCCTGTGAGCAGGATGACGACTATGATGATCAAGGGCCTACAACTGGCAGTGGGAACAGCGGGTCTCAGTCTTCCGCTCTGAGCAAAGGCGCCATCATCGGCATTGCCGTGAGCGCTGGTGTCCTGTTTGTCGGCGCCGTCGGCCTCTTCTTTATTTACTGGTGTCGACAGAGACGGCAAAGACAGTACCGCGAGACGCTCACAGACCGCAGTCTCAATGGCCTGGCCAGCGAAGCCGCCTCGTTGGGTATGGCGACGCCCATGCCCATGGAGACATACACGCCCTTTTACACAACCGACTACAAGACCAATACGCCTGGCACCGACAAGGGCAGCACGTTTGACCGCATCAAGACGCAAATGGTTGTCATTGCGGCCAAAAGGTCGGCCACGTACGAGCAGGAGATTCCCGAGACAGCGTCCATCTGGGGCCGGGACACGCCCAAATACCTCCGGAACGGCGTGTTGTCGCCCAAGGGAGGCGGTGCTTCCTACCACACGCCCACGGCCCTCCTGACGAGCTCGACGACTGGCCCCACGTCGGGTCCCCTGACCGGCCCTTCTCTGGCTTCGCCGCCTCCCTATATCAGCCATAATCATATCACGAGCGTCTCGGCCGAGGGCGCGGCCAAACTCGACGACATGCCCGCGCACCCAGCCTTTATTCCTCGGGCCGTGACTCGTGCAAGCCGCACTGCCACGGGACCAGACGACGCCGTGCGCTCCAAAACCAACCGGCCAGATGCTTATGCCATACAGCGGTATCTCGAAACGGTTGAGGACGTGTCCCATGTCGACGTCGACTCGCTCATCTCTCCGCCGCTGCCGTCTGCCAAACTGCCACCCGCACAGGCATCTCTGGCATCGCAGAGTGGACCGGCGCCTTACCAGCTGCCATCGATCCCGACCATCTCGTCCCAATCCCAGGCTGTGCCAGCCAAGAGCTCGACCAGCAAGGTCGTGCAAAAGCTAGCTGTTTTGGACCCCTTTGCCAGCCCTCAGAATTCGCCTTTCGTCAATGGTATTCCCCCTCCTCCCCCGCCGCCCTTGCCCAGGGGCCGGCAGTCGCCTACACAGCAGCCTTCTGAAGAGAACCGCAACCCGGCCCCATTGGTGCTGCCGCCCGTGAACCGTGCTCGCCCAAAGAAGTACAACCCGCCGCCGCCGCTCACCATCAACAACAGCAAGCCAAAGGCGACACGGGTTGTGGATGGAGGGTCGGGTATGCCATAACTTGCGTAGCAAGACCGGCAAGTCACCCTGAGATGTTGCTTTTGCTAGTCAGTGCTGTTTTTTGATTCAGATTGTTTCGTATTTTGGCATGGAGTCTGTTCCTCGGCGTTTTTCGATAGTCATAATTTATTCTTTACACATACAAAACAATTCTTCTGGTCTTTCATTAGATGTGATTGCAGGAAGACGCTTCAAGTGGTATCATTACTTTATATACACGTTACGAGAATTTCAACAAGATTGGTTTAACCCAGACGGTGGCCAGCGCCACGCGCTCTCCATGCATCGGGCAGCGGACCAGTACCACCAGCGGCAGCCGCCTGGCTGTTGGCAGCGTTGAACACACGGCCAAAGCCACGGTCCTGTACAGTGCCAGCACCAGGCTCCGGGATCAGGCGCGACATGAAGGCGGGCGTGGCCAACAGGTTGGGACCGCCGCCAAACTCAGGCCAGAGACGAGTGAAAAAGTCCCAGGCGTGAGCAGCCAAAAGACCGCAGACCTGGACCATGGCGATGGGAGGGCCGACCATGAGAAGCGAGACAAATATCATGGACAACGGGACAAGCTGGGCCGGGATCTCGATAAAGAAGAAGTTGGCCTTGAGACCTCGCTGGTCCTGTGTACAAGTGTACGCAAGAGCAACGTTCAGAGCCTGCAGGTAGGCACCAATACGGTAGCCAATGTAGTGGTCAAAGAACTGTTTTGGTCAGCACACGTCCGAGGAGTGCGATCAAGAAAATGAAGCAAACAGAAACGATGCAACATGAAACAAAACAAACGAAATGAAAGCAGTGCTATAATGTAGGGAGCGAATACAGACCCGGTGCCATGGAACAGCACCGCGAAATATACCCGACATCCCACCCATGTCCAGAACCCGGAGCCGACCCTGATTGAGTTTTGCGAATGATGGGTCGGCCCAAGGCCTGGGGGTAATCTCCCTCATTTCCAGGAACCGTGATAGCAGTGGGGTCAAAACGTCACTATCCGGGCAGATATATGAGGTGCCGAAAGGCGGAGCGAAGAAACAAAAAGACAGGAAAAGGCAAAAGGGAAACGGCAGAAAAAAAAAAAAAAGCACAGCTCATCAAGAAAGCAATATGGGGACCTACCAGAATGGCCAGACCGACGCAAGCAAGGTACCACACAACATCCTTGCGTCCAGGGAACCGAGGGTTCTGCACCTCAATCTGGGAGAGGTACGAGTAGAGGAAGTAAGGGTCCAGGATGATGGACAGCTTGGGTAGTGTGATGAGGTATGTCGTGCCCAAGCGCCACAGGTGCGGCGGCATCCGGAATACGAGCGACGAGTGGTAGCCAAACCAGTCGCTGGGCAGAATGCCAGTGTAGATGCCACACGACGTGACGAAAGCTGCCGTTGCAAAGTATCTGGAGTTGTTAGCGATGTGAATCGGTAGTTGTTGATGAGGTGATAAGCTTACCTTGCGATCGGCGGCGTCCGCCAGTAGGCATCCATAAGCTCCGACATCGTGAGATGCGTGATCGATAGTCGTCGAGATGGAAGCTGTGGTGGGTAAACAAAGGATTGATCACGAACCGGAAAGCTCGGCAGTCCAATGAACAGTCGAATGACTGGGGGGAAGGAAAGAAGAAAAGAAAAGAAAGATCAAGAATGCCGTGGTGCTTTGTTCGTCGCGGGTAGAAAAAACCCTAGACCAGCAGCAGGCTGCCGTGATGACGCTCAAGGCATGCTTGGGGAGAAATGCAGGAACGATGCAACGCAGGGCGTGGAAAAGGGAAGAAAAGGAAAGAGAACACCGTTTCGCTTCAGGAGCTCTCTTGGCGGCCTTTTAAAGAGTTTTACAGGGGCCCACTAGTGCGTAAGCCACAATTGGAGGAGCGCATCTGTGGCGGTGCTAGATTGGACGCTATCTGATTGGTCAGCTTGACGTCCCATAGCTTTTTTCTGAATTTTTGCAGCATCGGGAAGGTACGACCGGCCGGCCCATCACACGACTGTCGCAGCCCGCCATTGCTCGGCCCCGACGACGCCTAGACGTCGACGAAACACCCCAATTGTTTTTCACAGAGGAATGCCGTCTTAGCACCTTCCTGTTAACCCCCGATCACCTCCGAATCTCGCCCTATCTACCCTCCGCAACCGACATAAAACCATGGCGGCGGCCGTGAACCGCTCCTCGCAGCGCCTGCTCGCGCAGCCTGCAACGACTCTGGTGCTCCTTCATGCCCGGCCACAACTCTCCGCTGTCGCGACAAAAACGGCAACAGCAGCAACAGCACCTCTGTTATCACGTGCTATTCTTCCCGATCTCCTTCAGACATCTGCCGCCTCATCAACGCGGCCTTTTTCGTCAACGGCCGCGGCATCGGCCAAGGGCCAGCACATCCGCTACGGCCGTCAGGTCCAGACCAACAAGCGCAAGAAGCAAAGGGCCGGCTTTGGCAAGCCGATCGCCCCGGGCGAGCGCAAGGCCTACCGCAAGAAGATTGTCCTCAGCAACACCAATGCCCTCGAAGTCGCCGGTCTGACCGAGCTGACGCCGGCCGGCCTCGTGGCCGAGTCCAGCGATGCCGCACCACAGATCCTGGCCCTGCCCGACGGCGTCATTGACCAGCTGCGCGCCATCGAGGCGTTCAAGCCGACGCAAAACTATGCCCTCTTCCGCCGCCCGAGCTTGCTCGTCCGCAAGGAGACGACGCTGCTCGCTGGCCGCATGCAGAAGGAGGTGGCCGACAGCAAGAAGACGCTGCGCCTTGTGATTGACGGTGAGCGCGTGGCCGGCAAGTCGACGCTGCTGCAGCAGGCCATGACCCATGCCTTCCTCAACGAGTGGCTGGTCATCTCCATCCCCGAGGCCCAGGAGCTCACCAATGCGAGCACCGAGTACGCGGCCGCCAACGAGAACGCCAACGCTGCCGGAGGCGAGGCCAAGGAGCCCGTCCAGTACATCCAGCCCACCTACACCTTCCGCATGCTGCAGGCCATTGCCGCCGCCAACAACCAGCTGCTTGGCAAGCTGACCACCGTCTACAGCCACGACAACCTGGCCAACCCCGTGCCCGCCGGCAGCACCTGGCTCCAGCTCCTGGCCGCCGCCAAGGAGGCCGACCACGCCTGGAACGTCTGGCTGGCGATGTGGAAGGAGATGACCGCCGAGAAGGACGCCGACGGCAAGGCCCTGGCCGTGCCCCGCCCTCCCGTGCTCTTTGCCCTCGACGGCCTCTCCCACATTATGCGCTTCTCCGACTACCGCAACCCAGCCTTTGACAAGATCCACGCCCACGATCTGCTCATGGTGCGCGCCTTTGTCGATGCTCTCGGCGGCGCAACCCGCTTCCCCCACGGCGCTGCTGTCCTGGCCGCCACCTCGCGCGGCAACTCGCCCAAGAACCCCTCCATGGAGCTCGCCCTCGCTCAGCGGTTAATCGCTGCCGACAAGTCGGCCGACAAGGCTGCCGCTCCTGCGCGGGAACCCTACCTCCGCGGCTACGACGACCGCGTCGAGGCGGCCCTGACTTCGGTCGAGGTCCTGCCCATCAAGGGCCTGTCCAAGACCGAGGCTCGCTCGCTGCTCGAGTACTGGGCCGCCAGCGGTCTTGTGCGCGAGCGCATCACCGAGCAGGCCGTCACGGCCATGTGGACTGTGGCCGGCAACGGCCTTGTGGGCGAGATGGAACGGGCTGCTCTCCTGAGCTTGCGGGCATAGAAAGCGAAAAACAAAAAAGAAAACAGTGCTGTATTATATCTCACAAAATAAAAACTCCATTTGCGTTCACATGACACATATGCGTCTGGCACATAGAAATAACGGAATGTGCAAAAAACTTCCTCTTTCTCCAGTGTATAGGAAAGATACATAACTGAGTTTGCTCCCACAACGCCATTCCAACAAATATGAACCAACAGATATCAACAAAAAATAGAACGCGAGCAAAAGGACAAAGGAAAAATCATACGTCGCAAAGAAAATAACAGAAAAACACAACCAGATGCCCCGTCTTTGATGCTTCTACTGCTCCATGTTGTCTGCGTTGTTGCCGTCGATAAAGATGAGCTGGCTCATGTTGGCGGCCGTCAGCCAGATGTTCATATCTGTGTACTCCTCAATCGTATTGAGGAACTGTTCCTCCGTGAAGCCTCTGGCAATGACACGGTCCTTGACTTGGCGGAGGTCCAGGACAAGACCGTCCGATGCACCGGCCTCATCGTCGTCCTCTTCCACGCGGCAGGCACCAGAGTCGGCCAGCGTCTTGATGATGTTGTAGATCTGGCTCGTCGCATTGAGGGCACGGCGGTTCGAGCCGTTCTCGTTGAGCTGCTCAGAGTTGAGACTCTCCTTGCTCGCCTCAATCAGGCGCAAAGCCTCGTCGACATCTTCCTGAGTAACAATCTGGCTGAAGCGAAGACGCGCCAGAGCCTGCGACAGACGCACCACGCCCAGAAGCGTACGCGGCGTCGTATGCGTGAACTGCTGGCCGCGCTTCTCGTCACGCTTCTGCTGGTCGCGCATGCGCACATACGTCTTGATCATGTACTCGGACACATTCTCCGGCACTGTCGGACGGAACGTGCGCGCTTGGGCAATGTACGAGCGGACCTCGTGCGGCGAAAACACAACATCATCGGCGGTGCCAATGTTGGGGTGGCGGTTGTGCATGTGCACGTACGTGACGTGCTCGGCCAGCTTGGCGTCCGTGTCGCGCGAGGGAACATCGAGTAGCAAGAACATGATATCGAAACGCGACAGCAGGGCCGCCGGCAGGTTGATGTTCTCAACGGGGGAGATGCGCGGGTTGTAGCGGCCGTACAGAGGGTTGGCTGCTGCCAGGATCGACGTGCGCGCGTTCAGCGTTGTCGAAATACCGGCCTTGCTGATGCTGATCGTCTGCTGCTCCATCACTTCGTGGATGGCCGTACGGTCGTTCTCGTCCATCTTGTCAAACTCATCAATACAGCAGATACCGTTGTCGGCAAGAACCAGGGCACCACCCTCGAGCACCATCTCGTCCGTCACGGGGTCGCGCATCACGGCCGCCGTCAGACCGACACCACTGCTTCCGCGACCCGATGTGTACACGCCGCGGGGTGCCACCTTGGAAATGTACTTGAGCAGCTGCGACTTGGCCACACCAGGGTCACCCATCAGGCAGATGTTGATGTCACCACGGATCTTCATGCCGTCGCCCATCTGCTTGGTGACACCGCCAACAAGCAGCAGCAGAAGCGCCTTCTTGACATCGAGGTGGCCGTAAATCTCGGGTGCGATCGACTTGGCCAGGTAGTCGTAGACCTGGCCTGACTGGCGGTACTGCTCAATGCGGCGGACGAGCTGGGGCTCAATACGCATGTCCTCGTACGCCTTCTTGTGCTGCACAATGTGATGCGCCTCAAGGTACGTGTCGGTCAGCAGGCCAGCACGCATGGCCTTGAAGCCCGTGTAGGGCGTCGGCATGAAAATGCCCGAAATGTCGACAACATCACCGGGGTTGATGCGGCGCACAAGACTGCCGTAGCAGAGAATAGTCAGAGTGCGAGGGATCTGGCCAATGGGCACCTGCTCGGCAAGCTCCTGGACCTTGACCTCCTGGAAGGGCAGGAACTTGGACGCGCGAGACGAAGGGTGCAGCTGGCCGCCCGACTGGCTCTTCTTGCACTGCTCGGTCGGGCAGATGGTGAGAGGAGCAAACTGCTTGTCGTTGACGGGCTGGAAAATTTCGCAGCCGCACTGGTCGCAGGTGTAGGCGCTAACCTGAGCAATGGGCTTGACGTCGGTCACACGCGTGGCAATGGCGCGCACAGTAATGAGGTGTCCAAGGTCCTCGCCGCGGACCTGGCGAACAGCCGAGGGCTTTGTAGGGTGCTCCAGGGTCGAGGTACGCGGCTTGAAGACAAGAGTGTAGCGGCGGGTGAGCTCGGCGGGGAACTGGTCGGCGAGCAACGCGGGGTCGGCCATAGCGTCTGCACCGTCCTGCAGCTCGCGGTTGCGCATCTTGCGGCGCGCCATGAGGACATCGAGAACGTCGTCTTTAAACCTGAGAGAGAGGGTTAGCATGCCGTCAAATCAAGGAACAGTCTCTGTGGCACATACGAAACCTCGGTGCTGGGCTCCGGGAGCAGCTCGTCGACGGCCTTGGACAGGATTTCGACATAGTGTTTTGTGTTGACCTCGATCGACTGGGTGAGCTTGAGATCAGACTGGCTGTCGGATTCGTACTGTTGTTTTTGTCAGTCACTTTTGCTCCCACTTCGATCTCACTCTTAATATCGTTGCCGCCGTGTGACGCACCATATGCAGGTCGTCCAGATCAATGACGACCTCGTCAATCTTGCGGTCGGCCAGCTCCTGCAGAATCAGACGGTACTTGTGCTGGGGCAGCCGCCGCGCCGCCTTGTCCCGTGCCCGCTGCTCTGCTGCCGCCTCATCCTCATCGGCAAAATCGTACTCGTCGCTCAGATCATCGTCAAAGTTGATATTGCCCAGCGCGTGCGTGATGGTGTGCTCGGATGTCGTCTTGTACGACTGCAGAAAGTCCTTGAAGCCAGCTGCGAATGTGTCAGTTGATTTCGTTTGATTCGTGTTGATGCGCCTCGAAGGTCGGCCGATGATTGAATTGTTGTTTACATCGCCAATGTCTCCGTTTCGTCGCGTAACATACCGAACTGTGCGCTGTAGTCGACCAGCTTCTTGTAGGTCGGGAGGCGCGTCGGCTGCGTAGCCATGGCGACGGATGTGCGATGCGGAAAATAGAGAACAGGTATGCACGGTCGCCAGTGTTGCGATCGCAATGATGGATCGCAATGATGATGATGGAGAAACCAAAGCGCTGCAAATGAAAAAAAGAGGGTAAAAACAAGCGGGTGGGGGGAGAATGAAAGATGAGGGTCGCAGTTTCCTCGCAACGCTGCAGCTCGCTGTGCTTGCCCTGTGTCCCCTGTGAGAAATGTGGGCTGCTTGCAGGGGGCTGGGAAAGGGCGGCGGTTGCTCCTGCCACACCGCGCAAACTGCAAAATCGCGTGGAGACGCGTCGCGTCACCCGCGTTTAATGGAAAACGCACGGACCACACTAGTGGCGCAGTCGACGGAAGCACTAGCCACAGGAAGCTTTGCCACAGAGACCCGCCCGGCTTATTCGAGCCTCGGCAAGCGGCTGGCGCGCACGGGGGGCCTTGCTCCATGTCACAAGGAAGGTGCGACCGGCAGCAACTGCTCCGACTTGAAACAAAACGGTCGTTTCCATCATTCCATACGATCAATTCGACGATCCCGACCATTCGCAAGGCACATACAGCAATTAACGACAGCAGTGCAGCAGCCATCACCATCGGCTTTTACTCCAAGTCTCGAAAATTGCACGTGCTGGCCCACCATGGCGCCGCGCAAGAACCCGACGGCTACGTCGGCCGAGCTGTCACTGGTGCAGCTGCAGAAATGCTTTGTCAATCTCCCGGCCTCTCTCGTCAACGTGCTTCTCAATGTTGATACGGTAAGTGGCTCTGTGAGTTGAGCGGTGTGCGTTCTAGAGCTGACCTGGGTGTCCTGCAGCCAATCCAAAATGTTGTCATCGAGCTTAGCTACCGCGCCCCGGCGCCGCCACGACAGGACAGTACCGGCCCTCCGACAACAGTCTCCCGCTCCGTCTTTGTCGGCTGGACGGGAATGCCGAGCCGGCGCAAGTTGGCCTCGCTTGTAGGCCGCGACAGCATCACCAGCAATGCCCGTAGCATTGGCCGTGGTGGCAGCAGCGACCAGGAGATCAACGTTGTCGAGATTGACGCCACATTTGCCAGCACACTCGGTCTCTATGACGGCCAGAAAGTGATGGCTTCCATTCACATCGATCCGCCATTGGCACACACGATCAACATTGAGCCGCTGACGCCCGAGGACTGGGAGATGGTGGAGCTGCACGCGACCTTTCTCGAGATCAACCTGATGAACCAGATCCGCGCCCTGCCGAACCCCGCCTACACGGGCTCGGCTTCGGGCGGCACGCCTATTCCGCCGCACCCGCTTACGCTGCACCTGTCTCCGACATCCACGGCCAACGTCAAGGTGATCTCGCTTGAGCCCGCCCTGCCGTCAGACGCGCCATTTGCCAAGGTCGGCCCCGACGCCGAGGTTATTGTGGCGCCCAAGACACGGGCCAAGCCACAACGGCGCAGCGGCGAGAACCGGAGCGTGACGAGCACATCGCGCAAGAGCGGCACCAGCACAGCGCGGGGAAAGAGTGCCCGCGAAGAGCGGAAGCCAGCTCTCTTTTTGCGCGCCGTCGACCGCTCGCTCTGTGACGAGTGGTTCGACGAGGATCTCGAGGCTGCGTCTGACAACTCACTGGCTGTCTGGGTAGACCGTGATCTTTTAACGACCAACGAGTTCCGGGGTCTGAAATGGGCGTCACTCACCCTCTTACGAGCCAGCGGAGCACAACAAAAAGCACCAGGACCGCAGCAACCGCAGGTTATGGGTGGTGGCGAGGGCGGTGAAGCGGGTGCAGGAAGTGCTGGTACGGGGACGGCAGAGCAGATTACGCGTGTCGTTGTTCAGATCCGGGCATGGGATGATCCGCCCAATGGCCAGACCGCTGCACTGTCCCCGGCTGTGTGCTCTGCACTCAGCTGTCAGGGTATTGTTGGTGGCGTGGTCAAGATTGCACCTGCCTCGGCACCTCTTGCGCCGAAGCAAATCACCAAGATCAAGATCTATCCCTTTGAGGACCCGGCCGGAGGCTCAACGCCAGCAGCTGGCCTCAAGTTTGGCGGCGAAGCCCAGCACGAAAAGGAAGATGCAGTCAAGCGGATACGATCTTTCTACGGTGGCAAGGCTCCGCAGGGCCTCTTCCAAGGACCCGTGACAGACGGCCTGCTTCTCGGTGTGGCGGATGGGCCTGCGACAGGATGGAACGGCGGCTTTATGAAGCTATCGACACCCCCCTCGGAATCGCACAGTTCCCCAGAAAATGTCAAGTGGATGCTCGGCTCGGGCGTCACCAGCGCCTCCTTTGAGGTACAGGCGCCCGTCCCTAAGCCTTCGTGGCTGACCGAGGCCGAGACTGCAGCGCCGGCTGCCAAGGAAGCGCTCATGACACAATCGACGCTGGTTGGCATCGATGGCATTCTCAACGACCTCCAGTCGCACTTGTCACATGCTTCCTCTGTGCTCCTTACAGGTTCTCTGGGGTCGGGCAAGACGTCAGTGGCCCAGCATGTCGGCGAAGCCTTGAGAACTGGCGAGTTCTTTCACGTGTCGTACTTGTCGTGTCGCAAGCTGGTCAACGAGGAGAGCAAGATCTCGGCCATCAAGGAAACGCTGGCCCGTATTTTCATGGGTGCCAGCTGGGGCGCACGGCTGGGCGGCAAGGCACTGGTGATTCTCGACGATCTGGATAAGCTTTGCCCGGCTGAAACGGAGCTGGTTGTTCAGAGCGAGGAGGGCCGCAGCCGGCAGATCAGCGAGGGACTGTGCGCCATTGCTCGGCAATACTGCACTCGCGAGAGCAATGTTGTGCTGCTGGCAACGGCCCAGGGCAAGGATTCGCTGCACAATGTGGTTGTCGGTGGCCACGTTGTTCGCGAGATTGTCGAGCTCAAAGCGCCCAACAAGGACACCCGTCGCAAGATTATGGAAAACATTGCACGGCAAAACGCCATTGATGCGGCGACGGAGGCACAGAACTCTACCGCTGTCACCGGTAGCAATCGCTTCGACGACAGTGCTGATGACAGCGGCCACAGCAGACCGACAACAGCTGATGGACGGGCGGCGAGCGAGGATGGCAATAACTGGATGATGGATGGAGCGAGCCAGACGAGCCGGCACAATGCAGCAGAAGCGGCAGATGGTGCGTTTGTGATCCAGGAAGGACTCGACTTTTTGGACGTGGCTGGCGAGACGGACGGCTACATGCCTGGCGATCTGGCACAGCTTGTGGCGCGGGCGAAGAATGAGGCACTTGTTCGGTCGATCACTGAGTCGGTCTCCAACAACTCGGGCGACGATGTCTCGGGGACGGTGGCGCTGGACCGCGTGGACTTTGACCGTGCGCTCAAGGGCTTCACACCAACATCCCTGCGCAATGTAACGCTGCAGCACTCGACAACCAAATTTGACAGCATTGGCGGCCTGCAAGAGACACGCCGCGTTCTGTTGGAGACGCTCGAGTACCCCACAAAGTACGCACCCATTTTTGCAAAGTGTCCGCTGCGTTTGCGGTCTGGTTTGCTGCTGTACGGCTTCCCTGGTTGCGGCAAGACACTGCTGGCCAGTGCGGTGGCGGGAGAGTGCGGCCTCAATTTCATATCCGTCAAGGGCCCAGAGATTCTCAACAAGTATATTGGTGCCTCGGAAAAGTCGGTCCGCGACCTCTTTGAGCGCGCCCAAGCCGCCAAGCCGTGCGTCTTGTTCTTTGACGAGTTTGACTCGATTGCGCCTAAGCGTGGCCACGACTCCACTGGCGTAACCGACCGCGTGGTCAACCAGCTTCTGACGCAGATGGATGGTGCAGAAGGCCTGTCAGGTGTCTATGTTTTGGCAGCGACGTCGCGGCCTGACCTCATTGACCCCGCTTTACTGCGTCCCGGTCGCCTTGACAAGTCGCTCATCTGCAACTTCCCCGACGCTGCTGACCGCATCGACATTTTCAAGGCACTTGCACGCAAGGCCAAGATGAGCGGCGAGGTGCTCGAAGAGGCTGATGACAGCGCAGCCATGCAGACACTCGCTCAGCGTACCGAGGGATTCTCCGGTGCTGACCTGCAGGCACTCGTGTCGAATGCCCAGCTGGAGGCCATTCACGACGTGCTTAAGGACCATGAAGCCCAGCCTGCTGCTGCTGTTAATGGCACTAATGCAGGCGGTCGTCGTGGTGCGAAAAAGGTGGGCGGCTCATCGGGCTCGTCGGGCTACAGTTTTGTGTCCTTCCCTTATGGCGAAGACGTGCAGCACGAGAACATGGCAGCGTCTGGCACGAGTGGCCGCTCAGCACTGGCTGAGCGTGCAGCTATCGCTGCCAAATTGGACAGCATTCGCACGGCACAGCGTCGGGAACGGACTGCTAAGCGGCCGTCGACAGCCGACGAGGCAGCTGATGCTACATTGGGTGGCACATCGGGCGGTTCCCGTGATGTCGTCATCCGCTGGAAGCATGTGCACAAGGCGCTCGAAGCGACGCGGCCAAGTATCAGTGCCCAGGAGCGGCAGCGTCTGGAGCGTATCTACCATGAATTTGTGGTCGGGCGCAGTGGCGAGCTGCCGGATGGTCAGAATAGCATGGAAGTTGGTGGGCGGACGAGTCTCATGTAGAAAGGTGCACTTTTGAGGAGGGGTAATTTATTTTATTGTAATTTATTCTATTTGATATATATTCGGATGAGCGGACGTTTACAAAATACGACATTTTGGCGACAGGATGCCACGTCAATATGCAGGTAAATGTGGTGGTGGGCCGGCCTGCCAACTTACTTGACCTTCGCGTCTTGCCAAGTCTCGTCCCGGCATACCCTGTCGACTTGAGCTCAAGATGTCTGAAGGTGGCGAGATTTTCACTGCGAAATGTGATTCCTCTTGCAAAGGGATTATAGTTTAATGGCTAGAATACCACGTTGTGGCCGTGGAGACCCGTGTTCGACTCACGGTAATCCCAGGATGTAGCATTTCAATCGCCACATTTTTTTTTCTTCATTATTCTGACTCTCTCTACTATCCTGGTGTTCGACAGTTAAGAACGCTGGCTGATTGCTGCAGCTCAGAGGACATGAGAAAGACGTTATATCTCTTATTTTTGCACTAAGGGTGGCAGCATTAACTCCGCATGGATTGGATTCCATGCATGAAATGATCATTTGATATTTTCACTTTTGTGCTCATTCGATAAACGCCACGGAAACATGTTACTCGCCGCCGTCGGCTTTTTGTTCTCAATATATTTCAAGGAAATTTATCTTTTTCCAAGTATGTACGCCCGTTGCCATGAGACTGTTTGAAACCTGGACAACATATATGTCGACGGAAACAGGACTAACGAGAAGAAGTACAGTGGCAGTGAAACATGATGGAAGCCTTCAGCTGTAAAATAGTTCGTCGCTCAGCATAGAAGTTAACTAGGAGTGTATCAATGGGGGTCATGAGGAGTGTGCGGTGGCATTGAATAGTCACGGTAACAGCGAAAGTGGGCGGGTGCAATCTAACATACCGGTGAACATATTACGGCGCTATACGACAAAAAGCTTTGATTGCATGGATCATAATCAGTAGGTGCGCCAAGTGAAGGTTTTACTCGTATGGATACTGTTATGGATGCAGCAACCTGCATTGGCTGAAATGTTGAGCTGCATAGGTGCCTTGCAACCCAAGTAAGGTCTGATTAACCAAATATCTATTCCAATCGTCTATCGTAACCCTTCCCTGCATTGCAGGAGGCGTAGCATCTGAGGGACGCCAATCTAGAAGACAAAAACATGACGAAAGGAAATAGAACGACCTCCAGAAATTTAAAAGCGAGAGAAGAAAACACGAAGAGAAGAGAGATAGACCCCTCTAGTAGAACTTCACAACGAGGTAACGACACTGGTGTTGACATCCGTTGCGCAGTCTCTAAACTGAATGATTTCTCAGTTAAGGCGGTAAGCCCGAGGATTAAATGGGATTTGGTGTCCCCCGATATACTCCGTGATGTGCTGCAATCGAACCCACTCTCGTAGTGCCCAAAGGGTGTGTCTATTTTAATCCACTTCCAAATGTTTTACAACTATTTGCCTACAATTTTCTGCACTGTTGATGGCTAGAGTACTGAGATTCACTTGAAGGTATATACTTGTATTTCAAACGATTATACTTACACTATTTCGTTCTCTATACGATACAGAGGAATATCAGTACGAAGCTTCTATAGTGCAATAGCGTCTGTATAGCAAAGAATGCATCAGACAGTCCTTGACAGTCTTCTTATGAACAGCTGCAGCTAATAGCGTTGCCTTCTATATTTGGACAGGGGGGCTTTATTTGGAACATGGGGAGTGTATCTAAAAACCATTTACTAATTTATCGTCTGCCACATTTGCCACCATGGAACGGATCGGCTTCCTAGGTGCCGTTGCCACTACCTCCTATAGATGCATTAGCCTAGGTACCTACACTAACCAAAAGAAAAGAACCTAAGTCGAGAACTACGGGAAATTGAGAAATAAAAAATACTTCAACTGGACTTCTACATTTTCTGCTTGTGCTCACTATGCGCCCCATACCTCGGCGGAAAATTAACATTTGATATATGTGTGAGCTGTCGGCTCTCGGTATATGTACCATAATATAAATAAGTCATCATTATCCCCTTTCCCAGATCTCTGTAAACTCAAGCTATCAAAAGACACTCAAACTCTTCCCAAATATTCCACCATGAGTCGCAAACCCCTTCGTCCAGCTCGGCAGCGCCTGGCTGAAACGTCTCATTTCAGAGATATTCCCACACCAGACCATTCTCATGATGTCTGCCAGGGGTGCTTGGAGCTCATGGTGCGATATGTGCGTACGCGTCCTCGAAGTCGAAATATTGGCAATGGGTTTCCTACTTGTTGCCGGAATGGTAATATCTGCCCATCCTACGAGAATCATTAGCTATAAACTGACTGTTTGATATTTATTGACCAGGCAGCGACACATGTCTACGGTGTAAAGCCAACAATATGCAGTGCCGTGAGATATTTCCAGAGACGGTGAGGCTGGCAAACAAATTCATTACAGCCTGCCTGAACACCCGTGATAGGAGCCACGTTACTTCACGGGAATTTCTTGGGAAGCTCGCCGACAGCGTTATGCTTCTTCTACGCGAGCAGGAAGCTGCTTCTGCACGAAAGAGCTCTGAATATGCGTATAATCAGGTGCAGCCTCCAGCAGACATCTTGAGATGCTTCAATGGTCAAGACCCGACACCTCCCAGGGAAACACGCATTCTTGGAGGAGACAGCTATAGCGATGTGCCATTGACTGGCGTCTCGGGATCTTCAGGCAACGAGGAAAGATTCAGTCCAATGTCAGAGCACACAGAGACTTTGCATGAAAGAAAGAGCGTCGTTGACGAGGACAGAGACATTGATTTTGACGGTTCTGACAGCACAATTGTTGTCGCAGACAGTCCACCGTCAAACCAGCTCACGTTTGCAACTGATCAACCTCTCGCTGTAGCAGCGCAAATCCTTTCTTCCGGTAGGAGGGATAGTACCCAAGTGAACCACGTCTCGTTCATCACGCCTTCGGAAGTTGACCACATTCTTCTTGACAAAGGCTACGCACAAGGGATATCCCACAAACTCAAAAGTTTGTCGAGAACAACAGCGACGCTACGGAAAGAAAACAGTGAGCTCAAGGCAAAGTATTTGCGACTTGAGCATATCATTGCTCAGAGGCATTCCCAAATGCTACAGATGACGGAGAGAATGGAAAAGGCTGAGCGGGAGTTGCGGTGCTTGCACAGGTAGTACCTCGAAAGTCGAAGACGACCGGGGTTACATTTTGTCACAACTCAATGAGATCAATCATATTTTCTTTTGTGCGGTTTTCAACACACAAACACATTTTAGCTACTGCAATATAAGTGAAGGCCGAGAACAAATAATGAAGCATGTCCACGACCCAGGATGGCTTACGCCAAATTTACTGAACCATATCAAGATTTCAGCTACCAAAAGCCTTCTCCTTTACACTGGACACGATGTTGGTATTATAAACGGCCATGGTATTGCATAGGGCGGCAGTAGTTACGTATTGGCGTATATAAGAGTTCTATAACCGATATACACATTGATGTCTACGGGGCGTTTTAATTGTTGCTATAGCCGCACAGAAAACATTATTTCGTGTCAAAGATCACGTGAAGAAACCTGTAGTAAGCACACTGCCAGTTCTACCTGCAGTAGTAAAGACATTGTAGATATGCAATTTTGTGTGCAGGAACGTGCCCAATGAAGCAGTGTGCGGAGAAGATTTAGGCACCCGGCCGCCGGTGGCCCTTAAGAGTGTGTACCAGGCGTGTGCCTATCGGGACGATGAGCAACGTCGATGCATATCAGAGTAGCTTCCTCTCACGGCAACTGCTGAGGTGCTACGAGATGCAGCCATTGGCCGGTTTCTCTGGGATATAAGGTATCTATAAATCAAATACTATCCAAAGTTAGCGGAATCCCCAAGTCGAAAAGAATCAAACGCCTACTGGGCCTCATGCTACAGGCGATATTCCTGAGTATTTACAATGTAAGTATGCTAGCCTACCATACTCAGGGGAGCAACTACCCAAGTTAATAGGTCGGGCTTTATGCACACTCCTCACATCCAATGCACACTCCTTCACTAGGGGAGTGAATAAATTAATGTAGCGTGATGTACCATCTGCAACGAAACGCCCGTTAGAGGTACTTACACAATACATGATCTGCAAAGCATTTCGTGCAACAGCTAGGTGAATACGTACAAGCAGATATCTGCCTGTGTGTTAATGTAAGTCGAGATATGCCTATAAATTCAAAGCTTTGGGAACTGACTTTGAGTTGTCTCTTTTCATAACTGTTCCAATTCATCTTGAAAATTTCACCAACATACTCCGCACACAGTCACCATACTGATCTACCTTTGGACAGCACTGATGCTGTCATGGTAGACTCTGACAGCACCCTGGTCGAGGATTCCAGCCCAGACTCGGTCGGATTCAGTCCAGTCATCCCATTAGCTAACGCGACGTTGGTCGATAACGGGATGATCTTGGACGAACTGGCGCGTTTACGTGACGACAACAGAAGAATTCCTTCCTTTGTCGAAGCGATTGCAAGTCTACAAGCGCAAAAGAAAGAGCTTTCAGATGAGAATGCAAAGCTGAAGGAAGAGAATGAACGGCTTCGGGTGAAGGACAACGCCCGCTTGGATGAGATTTCGAAGGTGAACGAAGAGAACGAGCAGTTACGGACGAAGGACAACGCGCGCTTGGTGGAGATTGCAAAGGCGAAGGAAGAGAATAAACGGCTCACGGCGAAAGCTGATGGCCTTTCGGATATGAGCGTGAAGCTTTACACCACTAAGACGACACTCCTCCAGGTGGCGACAGACCTGCTCACGGAGAACGCCACTCTCAATGGCCGGACGATGTCGTTGGAAGGCAAGGCGAACGATACATCGGTCAAGCCTGACTCAAACAAGGCATTCCTTGAGCAGATTTACGAACTCCTGAAGAAGGAACAGGTTGAAAGCGAACGTGCCATCACGGAGCTCTCAGCCACCAAGGAGCAACTATCGACCGTCATGGGCGCTTTGGAACAGGCCCAGAGGGAGATTGCTTGGTACAAAGCGGTAGCGGCAAATTGCAACTTTTGCAGTGCAGCGCTAAGAGATCTACACTCTCGAGGCAACGGTGCCGGCCAGGGAGGAGACCATTCGAACGAGGATTTCAGTGACTTGGTTCACGATGGCGATTACGTCTCACCGGCAGTACTTCAAAGAACAGGCTAAACGATTACCGCATAGGTAGGGAAGAGCTGGGCATAAGATTTGGGCGGCTACGTATTTTGTGGTGTATGGCCGCGCTGGCTCATGACCTGTGCACAGTGCATGGCGCTGATATTTTGGATATGGGAAGTCAAAGTCACAGAGCTGCATGCTGGGCATGCAATGATTATACGTCGGGAAAGCCTTCACTGGCAGCTGTATAAATAAAATTGCGACGCTTCGTCTCTTTTATTATTTTCTATTTATGTTCAACCAATCTCGATATATGTGCGAAAATTTTATAAAAATTGACCGGAATGAATAGCCCCGTATATTCTATCAGTTACATATACGGTACAAGTACCGGCATAGCGCCTACTTTAATACCTGTGCACGGAGTACTTGGTAACTATGCAGGTCCACCTTCATGCTTGCTCACTACGTATGCAACGTACGGACTATATACAGAGGCACATTGCAGGCATGATATACTGTGTGGATGATATGTGGAACTTGAACGACCAGATGTATTTGATTTCGAAAATTTCATGGCCCGGAAAGCAAGTTAGCCTATTATCTATGTCCATTATATTGGTGGATTTCGTGATTTGCAGGGACAGCGAAGAAGGAGAAAGATCCGTCAACGTTCCGGATGGAAAGAACCCGCGATAGGTGTGAATACGAATATCATTCATAGGGCGCGTGGGGGGTTGGGTGTTGCACTAAGTAAGATGGACAGTGCAGGTAGTACCCTACCATTATGCTAAATGGTATTTTTCTACATCAGCTAGGTACCTACATAAGCTACATACCATGCACGTTTTAAGCTTCTGACACCTTACCCAGTCACCTAGTACCCCTGAAAAACAAGCGAGGGTGAGCGTTACACAAAAATGACTCACAGATTAGCTACATTGTCGAATAGGTTTGATAGACGCGGAATCTCACATTGACTACCAGTGGTTTTGATCGAAGCATACCCCTATCAAATATTATGTAAATACCGAGGCGTGGCTGATATAGCTGATTTAATTGGCTAATTAATATTCATTTATTTATGGGCATGCGGAATGGTGTTTTTCTGTGTATTAGTTTCAAAGAATGCTTGACTTCTGAAATAAATATAGTTAAACAAAAAACTAGGTATTAAACAGTGCCCGAGCTGCCCCATATTGATTTTTTTTATTATGGCTATGAAGGTTTTGTTCACATTTATATGAATTTCGATGAAGCGCTAGCCCATCGGATAAGAATATCTATTGTCTCGAAGTTTAACAAACATGTAACTCGAGCTAACTGAAGGGGTCGTGTGACGGCGTAGACCATGGAAAGGGCCCCGTGATAGAATCGCAGCCTCGACCGGAGGAGTGCGTCCGGGAGTGTAGCTAGAGCATCCATAATGATAATCTATTGGCTTCTTGGCATAAACAAAAACACCCCAGGTCTTCATTATACACCCCCCAGTGTTGACAAGACTTTGCCAAAAGGTTTCCCGTTGCACTGGAGTCACGTAAGCATTTTGACGTATTGACCAATTCGGGCATTACCCAAGTATCTATATATGCTATACTGCGCTACGTAAAACTCCATCCCACTGGCAAAACGTTTAAGTAATTCAGTATCTAGTCTTCCGTACTGATCGCCTTTAAGGCCCTGGCCAGTGGAAAACATGCTACCTACAAACTTCACGAGGCCTCGTTCTTTAAACGATTGTGAAAAGACCACTGTAGACGTTATAAGTGGTGCCTTTGTATCTCATGTTGGGCTGAAAGGTCCATCTAAATTTTGTATAAATTTGAGCGCTCCCCGCGTGATCATTGTCTCCTTGCGAGGTCAAAAGTTCTTCCCAACTACGCAATTGACATTCATATCTCCCACCTATCTCATATCCCGGCCGTTTTACTTTTTTTTTTCTGTCTTTCGTCACAAAGATCTTGCCGCATTTGACATATATCCGAGCACGGCTCCCTCCTTCCACCAAGTATCAAGCTGCATACACACTCAAACATTGAGTTCGAAATATCTAGCTGCAATGCCGAGTGTCGATTCAGCCAAGCCTGCGACTGGAGATGTCCAGGGCAAACGCGGCGAGAAAAAAGGCGACATCCCACCTGAGTCTCCTATTGATGCCCCTGCCAGCCCTTCAAGTTGACCGTTACTGTATGTGCTCTGCCCCGAATTTGAGAAAGATACGCATTGCTGTCTTGACAAGTCAAGATGCTAATACTCTACTGGGTTTAGTTTTGAAGACTTGTTCATTTAGTTTACGATTAGTTCTCTATTTTACATTATAGCCTAATCTATCGCTATCTCGGGAACTTTTTTGAACTACATTCTCACGAGGCCTCCACGAAGAATCGTGGAGGGCTTTATACGACGCGAAGTGTTCCTTAACAGCAAGAATCACGGTGCGACAATTGGGCCAAGGGGAGTGTAGACTGGGGTTGGGGAGGGAATCTATCAGAACCTTGATAGTGGAATAGGCTGTTCTAGAGACGGAGTGACTGAAAAACGTCCTATTCTTGAAAAAGCAACAATAAAAACGATATAATTAATAAAACAAAATCCTGGTCAGACGTCAACTTGCTTGGTACCTAGTGTATCCTATCTGCCTTCATCCCAGTACTTACAGAACAATATATAAAAGGCATGTGTGGTGTGTCATTTCACGGTGCCACCCAAAAGCTTCTTGTAGTTCCATCCATCATAGCATGCGAAAGTGGAGGGTTTGGTGGCAAGGCGATACTGGAGATGCCTCAATGAAACGAGGTTTGTGGAGTGGGTCTACGGATGGAGTAAGCTTGTTTCACTCCATACGGAGTACGGTACGGAGTAAGATCAAAGAAGTGGAGGTGATGAGAAAAACACTCCTCGGAGGGGAGTGTACATATGAATGAGTTTCGCGCCTCATTATGTTGTTTACCCTGCTTTCATCTACCTTATTTCTCTTTAACAGTCGTCAGTTTTATGAATATCAAAAGTTTGAATTAGAGAGGGGTTTACATATTTTGGTCTCCCGTTGAGGTAGTGTCACGTGAAACTATGCGTCCTCTTTTCCCCTTCTCATTCGTGGTAATTCAAAGCCCTATGCCTTTTCTAATTAAAGTCTCTCTCGAATTTAAAACAAATTAAGTGATTTACTTTGCGATACAAAATTTCACCCCGTCGATTGTTTCATGGCGGCCACGTCTTCTCGCCATTGTTGCATGCTAATTTTCTCTAAATTTTCTGCTTGTCTCTTGACACTAAATTGCCTCCGTGCGGATGCCGCCGTTAGTGGGGTCTTGCCCCACCAAGGCTTGTTTCACTCTCCCGTAACCCCACAGTCTCGTGTGACAACTGATTGTTCCGGGCCGTGAATGTGGATCAAGAATATTGACGACATGCCATTGTTTGTATGGATGGATGGCATCAAGAAGGGCCATTCTTGTTGCTATGCAACTGAGTCCTCTTCCTTTGCCACGTGAAGCGCGTATATATGTAAGCACGTAATTGGAAGTACATAATTATGCATAAAAAAGCACCTATTTTTAGCAGCTCACGTGTTTCTCAGACTTGTTCCCACCTTTCGCGCGCTGTAACATCACTGTACTCCGTAACATATGAATCTTACAATAATGCAACTGCCAGTCGCTTAGGCGGCAGGTTTATAGCATCGACTTATTGAAATGCAACCGAGCTAGTACTGGCTAATTCCACTTGCAAATCCCAAGTGGTTCCAATCTACGAGGATACCTCAAATTTCCCGCCAACGCTTTTCGAGTATCGGCTAGCTGCTGACCTTGTAATCTCCCGTCTTCGTAATGACCTAGGATCCCATACAGAACGCCTATCCTGTTATAGTAAATCCCAGGTCGCTTTTTAGTAGACGGCATTATTTATGTTGAGAACCCCATCACTGTACGATTTTTAACGAGTTGAAAACGTCTCCGGTTTACGGTATTCGTTGCGTCCACCCCAGATTCCAGCCGCGACTGGATATACTACAAAAAAAGGGCAAGCTCAACGATAACAGAATTGGTTTCTTTTGTTTTTGTTGTCTTGTGCGTGTTCGACTTCCCGCTTACTGGAAAACAAAAGAATGTAAGAACAAAGTTAAACCTAGATAAGTTATATCTGTAGCATTTTTTACAAGATAAAAAAAAACTTAATTTTTTAGTTTACTCTATTAAACAGATGTAACTTCAATAAATAAGGCATAATCATTTAATATTATTAGTATACTTTCGTAAATAACTTATAAGTGATCTTTCTTTCCTTTTAGTTGTCTGAGTTTATTGTTTTTAGGGTTTTAATTAATTAGACCAACCAGTAAGAATGACCATAACATATTTATTTTGGGGTATATAAATACTATTTTATAATTACTATTTAATAAGTTCCGACGACGCATTTATTTCTGCTAATACCGTGTGGCCTGGCTTATGAATGACAAGGTGGAATTATACTCGATAAATATAGCTTATTAATATCGTATGTGACTATAAGACAACCCTTTAGTCTGATACTACTAAAAACAATCTTGCCATGGGAAGGAAGTTGTCAAAGGCTGTACAAGTCATACGCGTACTTATACGCCAAACGTCGATAACAATATGTTATGGGATGCTGTATCTTAGGTTCGATTGCCGGGAGTTCCCTGCATGGATGGAACCGAATGCCAAGGCAAGATCCAGCATATAGCCACATAAACGGTGGTGGTACAAGAAATATAACATATATAATCCTACGGACACCCCGCGCGTTCGTTCATGTGAGGAGTGGGGTATGAGATGAGGCGTTAGATCATTAATCTAAATACCGGTTAGTGGCGTCAAGATAGATAAACTCTGGCACCGGCACTCAACCCTGATGATATGAACCCTGCATATGTATACGGACATGCCACCCAGCGTAGAGATTAAAACTCTCCGAAAATTGCGTCATATCCTACTCTACTTGCCTCTCGCCTATTGGCCTTGTAGGGTTTTGCTCTTAACCCCCACGACTTTTGCAGTGTAACATTGGTTAATAATGTTTGGGGTGCACCGGCATTGCACACCGGAAAAGAGGCGACTGCATATCAAATGCCGATCATAACAAAAAGTCGTGGTGCAACGGCTACTGACTTACACGTGCAGGAGGTGCAAAAGCGTGGGGGTCACAACGTCTGCAATTGCCAATCGGCCGGCCACAGGCTGCCGTCCCGCCCACCCATCTGTACTAAATGATTTCAAAATGAGGAAAATATTCCTTATTGAGAGACTCCCCGCTAGTGAAGGCTATTTAAATTGACGGAAAATGTATTAATGGTAGACAAGGTGGATGGAATGATATTGCTTATAGCAACATCGCATTCTTATCGTCTAAAGAAGCTCTGCAAATTTAGGCTGCCTGAAATCCATCAGGGTTTTACATAGCCAGTGTAACTTTTTCTCTAGATACTTAGAGAGTATTTACACTAATGAACGTGACGCACAGTGTAGGTCGTTGAAAAACTAGCGCATCTTGACCTGTCACTTTATCCGCGATGGTGCTAGTTTCGGAAGTCTTGGTATATGTACTTTGATAGAAATACACTAGAACGAGTTTAGTTAAGCCAATGTTTCTGTTTATTACCTTTTTAGGAAGGTTGGGCTCTTATAAGCTCTCTAATATCACGAGCGCATGACTTCAGTCCATAAAAACCGTGGAAGGAGAAGTGTTATTACGGTGGTTTTTATTTTCTTATTCTCTGGCACTACGTATGATTTGGCCACGTTTCACACCTTTCATTAATAAAACTCCGCAAGCCTGTCGGATGCCGGGCCTACAGGTGCGCACATACATTCGGAAGCACGATGGTGGGGCCGCAAGCCTTAAGTGTAAATATAGTGTTGCGAAATAATAGCTATATATGTAATTGAAATACAGGTCTGACGTAAAATTAATGAAGAATTTATCATGTTAATACATAAACTACAGTAATCCACCAGTTTAAATTGACTACTTCGCCCTGTTTATGCATTGTAAAGATATGCCCAGTCCCGTAAACGTAAAACGTTTACCTACTTCTTAGTCCAAGAGGGCATCAAAATCAAGATGGCGGTAGCAGGTCTAGCATACGGCTGGACAAGCGAGGCCAACGAATGTACCATTGAATATTAGAAAGAGTTAGTGGCTAAAAAGATTTTCCCGCTCCTGTATGTTTCTTTCACCTGGCGCCATAAAGGACTAGAACCGAGTGGCGTATATATCCCATTTATTTTCATTGGGTATTTTATAGGTTGAATTACATAGCAATTACTGAACCCGAAGAAGCACGGAGGGCACTTTGCGTACTTCGGGTAATGCAGTAAAAGAAACAAAAGCGATTTTTTCAGCGTTGGTCTCGAAATCTACTGCATCAATAGGCACGCCGAGTTCAATCAAATAAGAGTATATTACTGCGGCTCCGGAGTTTCTTTCGCCGTTTTTTTTTTTCATTTCTATACTTTTGTTACCGTCAGCCTGTCGTCCTCCATCGTTTTCTTATTTTTTTTAAAGCTATCTTTCACCGGTTGACTTTGAAACATCTCCTTCTGGTCTCGCCTCGCGCTCCCTTACCCTCACTCCTTTCACCCCTCGTTCTCCCAAGCCACACAACGTCGATACGTGTGTGCTCAAAGGTTTGGTGATTTTAATAACACGGATATAATTTATAGTACTTGATTTCGTATTAAAGACTACAATAGGTGATAATAAACCATTAGGATGTGAAAGAGCCATAGCAGAGGTCACCAATGCTACTGATATCAAGCAAGTATCTTCCTGACGTTGGCTTGTATATAAAGGCTCGAGATCCTCCCTCGAGAAAGTCTTGCCTTGAAATAACTACTTACCTCTAGCACATACTACAGTCATCTAGTAAGTTTTCTACTGCATCGAGAACTTTATCTACACCTCTATACGCACGAACTAACCGGTAGGTCAATTAATCTGTTCACTACAGTCGCCCTACACCGTTGAACCCCTACAGCTAATTTATAACACATCAGTGTTTGCACACAAGATTCTCCAGGACACATTATCGTCCCAGCAGCTATGACACAATATACAGATGGTCCTAAACCACTTGGATCTCGCCCTCGGCTTTCTATTTCAACCAACATGCGGGAGTTTGGGTACAATGCAACCGCTCGTCATTGTGCTTGTGACATCCCACCGAAATCTCCGGCCCCAGATCCACAGGAGTAACTCGCACACGACACTTAACCAATCAAGTTCTCTGGCTGCAGGCCTCGTCTGTGAGACGATAGTATCTGGCGGCCATGGATTCTACTACAACCGGCGTACACCGTCCTCAAGATGAAACAAATATGCACAAATTTGGGGAAGGTGTTGGGCTTTTTTGGTACACGTGATACATATGCCATAGGCGTCATATTGTCTGTCTACGTCACACTAATTGAGCCTCCATTTATCTTGTGCCCTTAATATTGGTCATGCCACCAGCTTTTCTTAACGTGTACATACGCTTGCATATGACTGTACCGATAACGGAGATCGCCGCGCTATTATCCGACATTAGGCGTGCTGAACTTTGACTATACGTCCTTTGCGGGTCCTGTTTCGTTCGTCTTCTTGGACACTTATCCTTCTGTTTTTCATTGGTTTTGTTGTATTAACATTCTGCTGTGACTCGTTGTTGATACTAGGTGTGCATTGATTTGATTTTGCTCATCTACCTAAACAAATGTCTCAGGCCTAGTTAGATGCACATACAAAACTCCGATAACCATAGCCAGGCCAGTCTCAAGAGTACATCCGTCACTTAACGTGTCTGGTAGTATCTCCATAAAGTCGAAAATCTAACCTTTAAATAGGAAAAGATCTCACTAGGCACATCCCTGCTTATACAACGCGAGTTCCTAAAAGTGTCGCGCAAAGCTTGGGCCGCCATAAGCAGCCAGTGTACTCCGTTGTCCGATTTGCCGCTAAAAACAGGGGGATATTCTCGACCGTAAAAGGATAAGTACAGCCCAACAAAGCATACCAGTATGGCCCATAGCTAATGTCATGAGAGCTGATGACCCAACCAGTAGTTGAATAACGTTGTATAAAACCGGCGCTATGAGAGCTAGAGCAAGGCTTATTTATTTTATATTGAATTGTAAATTCGTGCAGTATTGTTTGCCGCTCACGCTGCCACGTTTACGCCCTTGAGAAATGCAGGCAGCCACGGTAACGCAGGACCTTTAGTAGGATTTATTATTAGACGGCGATACCAATATGCAAGTGGCAGAATAAGATGCAGTAATACATAGCATAACACCGTATGTACAACGAAGAACCACAACATCCATCCAGAGCGTGTTCGTTTACCTCATCTCTTGATTTAATTTCGCAGGTACTAGGTTTATGAATTGTTTCCCGACCCGCGTCTTATTTCTGCGCAAATTCTAGAGCTATTACTACCTAATTGTAGAAAGTATTGCGCAAGATGAAAGTAGGCGGCATGAAACTCCGGGGTGTCTAAAAGATTGCTTTGCACTCAAATGTTCAAGGCGCTCAACCAATGTCACAGGCCGCCTGGATATTGCTGTGTTTCCATTTTTGTCTTTTAACCCTTAGTTAGATTTTATTCCCTTGCGTTATTTTGTACTTACTGCTGATCAGAGCCGCCTCCTACATGCTCGCCATCTTTCGCAACAGCCCTCTTCCCGACCCCACTGTCTACCACCAGCGAGACCTGTTTATATAAGGTAGCGTATTCATCGATATGCCAGCTGCAATCAGACCGCTCTGCCGACAATTCTGTGTTCGTTCCGATACACTCACTACCCGACGCATCTGAGGCATTGTGTCACTTGGTTGATACAGCATGAACGTGTGATTACCGCCAGTGCATTCTTGGCTAAATATGTGTATGTCTCACCGCAGGTTTGAATGCTAGTGGTCCCGTGAACATGTAGGTCTATGCAATCCTTTTTTTGAAAAAAAAAAATCGAAACGACAAGCCAGCAGAGCATAAGGTATGAGCATGCTGTTTTCTGTGCATATACCGTACCTCATAGCAGGCGTATATATTCCCGATATGTGTGTATATATAAGGGCTTAAGATCCTCTTTGGTGAATACTCAAACTTGGAAGAACTGCTTTAACAACTTATCTTGTAAGTTTCTTCCAACAGCTAAAAGTATTCATGTGAATAGCCCATTGACCTCTATCATGCCAGTTCGTTGGTGACATCTCTTCTCGCGGGATATCAAGCCCTTTCAGCTTATTACCAGCACACTTTACTTTGCACACAAGACTCCCGAGATCAACTGCTCACCTTAGAGGCAATGAAGCTTTACACCGACGGTATTGAGTCTATTTGCGCTCGCAATGGGCTTTCAGAGACCCGTGACACACAAGAGTCATCGAGCGGAGACTCTGCCAGTCAACACGCTGGCGACCTCACACCGAAGTCTCCAGAGCCGGATCCAGAATAGGACTCTGAGGGGTCAGTGACAGATCACAATTGATAGATAATTTTCTCTAGTGGCAGCTTGTTTTCACGCACAACGATTTCTGGGTTGTGGGATCTTCAGTTCAAGCGAAGGTTCCATCTCCGGGATCACACAACACGCCAAGCTGCCATTCATATTTAACTGTCACTGGCACACTCAATATACGCACAATAGGGTTGATAATTCCAATTAAATTCACAATTATTGAGCCACCATTCTTCCTGTGCCTTACACTAACCATATAGTTATATTCGGTATACACATGCATCTAGTCGAAAGTAATTGCGTCCATTTTCGAGCACCGTCGAATCTTTGCCCGATATCGGACAATTTTAATTTACTCGGTATTTATACTGCTATAGGCTGTCGTCTTACCGAAGTAAGAGACGACGAGGGGGAGTGGTACATGTTATTACAATAGCTCTTTAAGAACACCCCCCACCCTTTTTTTGGGCGGGGGGGGACGAGTGTTGTTGGCTTCATAGTTAATTTTCAATATCAGTTTAATTCGTTCTCTATATGAAATTCGAGTCGTCAAGGTCAGCAGACGCGCTTCACGGAGCTACTCCGCATTCTTGTGTAACGATGCTGCATGGCCTTGATAGCTAAGGCGGTATCAAGAAGGTTTTAGACGCCTGCCAGCGATTTTGCCGCTAGGCCTACTTTAACTTAGCAAGGGAGGTATTTATGACACTGTATCTTAACCTTCTATGAGGTGTAACATCACGTTACACGTAAGTAGCTAAATTTAGAGACACGCATTTAAGATATGAGGTATTATATATGTGCCTATTTTATTGAGTTTAAGATCTTCTTTAGCGGCCACCAGGACTTCTACCTACATTCAGTACATATCTACTTGATTAGTGGGGGTTGTTTTGAAGTATGTATGTGTCACGAGCAGTGGCTTGTCCAGTACAGATATTTAACATTCGAACACAACGCCATGCATGCCAGTGTTGTGCCCCGCATCCCGAACTTCTGCGAGGGTTGTCTCTACGGCAAGTCGGAATGAATAACACCACCACACTGGTTCAATAAAAATATCTACATGTAGAAAAGACATCGATGTAGCTGATTCTCCGTTATCGGCAAAGATGGAAGTGTTTAGCTGCTGATTATATCCTCTGAAATCAGCCCTGACAAAACTGTATTCTGAAGTCGTGCTTCGAAGTCCTAGCGCCAAAATAATAACTGGCAACTAAGACAAACTCTGGTATATCATCTCCCTCTACTGTTTTATGAAAGTTAAAGACGCCTGAAGAGGAGCCGAGAATCTATAGTTTGCTCCGTAACGGCCCATGTGCTTAACTGTACAAGCTTCGTGTATTTACGTCTGAAGTCAATCGCCGGACCGAAGTCATATCTACTGGCCTTTGGGGGTGTTACTTGTCGTTCTTAAAACCTGGTTTCCCCTTTTCAGAGGTGTGTGTATGTACCATAGGAAGACGACACGGGCGTGACACAAGCATATCTATGTGGCGATCTGCAGCATAACAACAAAACCCCGAAAATGTCCAGAGGTCTATGCAAGTTCTTACTATATCAAGGGAACGATGTGCATTTGTTGCGTCAAGGAGGTATCAAAACCCTTTCGTAAAATACCATTGGATACAGATGCGGCTCTAGATGTGGAGAACCGTATCGCTTTCGTAGCCAAAAATGTGTTTTAATTGGCAGGATTAGTGTCGACTAATGCATAGGTAGAAGGGTGTGGAGACTCGATTAGCTGATTTGTCGAGGCGCACATTGCCCGTGCATATTTTTTTATGGGAAACGGTATGTAAGAGAACTACGACGTCATTAACATCTCCATAGGCAGCGCCTAGGACACTGCATCATACCTCTAGAGTAGTAGGCACAAAGTTAAGGGTTTTATATTGCGCAGAACAAAAATTAGGAAACCTATGCGAATAAAAATTTAATAAAAGAAAAAGTAGGAATTAAAATATTTGTCTGGCGTCTAGAACGCGGGAAAGTGCGAGCATAATCGAATTGTTTGATAAAAAAACCTGGTAAAGGTGCAGCAGTATTCCTCCTCCATCCCGTCTTTATTCCTCCTCCTACCTATAATACCATTCTATACTAGTATATTCTTACATGTATATATATGTTTGTGTGTGTGTCTTACAGCGTTATTCCCGAAATACGGAAAAGCATTTATCATTTCTTAGGGGTCCTGAGTCTGGACCTCTGTTAAGAACTAGAACTCCGGTCGCCCTTAAGCTATATATAATATAGCTGACCAGCTATAATTCTGGGAAACTTTTTTCACATGCTTTAATATATTTCGGAATAGAAACATTGTCTTTTTCAAAACTAAGCCTGAGATCATTATCGTTCACATCTTATTCGATCTTATAGAGGTACGCTCAGCTTGGCCTTCTGCTATTATGAGAGGTTTATTTTTTTTTTCATTCCTTGTTGACATATTGATCCCCTCTTGACAGCTCGACACTGTTGCAGCCGAAAGACCGAAGAGTACCAACATATTTCTTAATATCTAGAGATCCCAAGAAAACTACCCGGGTATTGAATATAGGCAAGATGGAAACAATGTTTTCAATACGAAGCAAGTCGACGAACCGCCGTCATCCCCGCCCGCAACACCGCCTAGAAGTCCTTGACCGAAACAATTTCTTTTTTTTTCTTAGACGAATACTTTTCTTCGTCGCTATCAAGTTTCAAGTACATAGTACATTAGTCGTTACGAGTCCAATTAAATTGGAATAGGTATATCTTGGACTAGAAAGCTATAACAGTCTACGGTAATAACCCTGACCTGACTGTTAATATGCTTGTGTAAAATTGGTTAATCCGTTGAATCTCGACAGCGCTTGAAACCTGTCCTGCAGAATTAAACAAGAAATGTCGCACGAAAACGCAAAACGTAAGAAAGTAGTTAGGGAAGTTAGCACATATTCTATTTCTATAAGAGACCCCGCGACGCATCGGAGATGAAACCTGTAAATCAAACTCGGCAGCAGATTTTACGGATGGAGTCAGTGCGTATAGCAGACATGCTATGTACAGTTGATATGCGTGCTGATTATCTGATTCATATCGCGTCCGATAAAATATTATCATCTTAAAAGCATAAAGACGCCTTTATTGTTAATTGTAATATCTAACGGTATGGTATTGTAGCATCCATTGCAGCACTGTAACTGCGCGGTAAAGACTGTTTTATGATGCCTTTAATAATACGTTCTGCGATATGACCTCGATATAGTTGCCTTTACAGTTACCGTAGTCTTGCTAAGTAATAAGTTGTACAAAAATTAAATATAAGAGTAGCACGGGCCAGAGTCCCGTTCTAGTACACGTAGCTATATGCAGTACACATAGTAATACTCACTCCATTACATATTATATGTACTACTTGGCCCACTAATGAGTGCTGAAAAAGGAGATTACGCCTTTTGGAAGTTAAGGCACTTATAAGCTGGCAAGCCAGAGAGTATATGACAACATCATTGCTAAATATCAAGGAGGCAAACTTTATATAATGGCCCGACGGATGTCTTGGATGTCACTTCGTATCTAAGCCCGATGTTTTGATCTCAATCATAAGAAAGGTGGAATATATGCTCGATGCTAAGTTACCTATCATTAAGTCCTTTTCCGTTTGGGTTTCGACATTGTTGGGGGTTTTTTTTTAGGATGATTGGGAATAATGGGAGGTCTTAAGTTATACTTGTTATTTTTTAAAGTCACGTTCGCATACGACGGACTCTATAGCACGTTCCGTAATATTGACAGCATCTATCAAAAAGAAAAAGAAAAAAAAGAAAATTAAACCTTATATTAATCTTGGCGGACCCCGATAGGTAGCTTAATAGGTAGGCGTAAAAATAAGATGTAATATATACATAATTAAAGGTTCTGTGGCGTCCTGCTGAGTTATTCTTCATGTGTGAAAATGTGTTGACAAAGCTAAACCGTGATGAAGTATGACAACATACTGTCACTTACCTAACTAAGGGTACTAAGATGTACCTTGACTGCCCAGCTCATACTAGTGAGCCGTATGGACATACTGCCTAAAATATTGTGCTCCTTACATTGCCAGCACTCAGGTTAAATTATACAATATTTTTTAAAAAAGTACGTGTCGACTACTTTAACAAAGTTGGGGCCTCAGCCTGAAGTTTCGATGAAATTTTCAAGGATGACAACAGACTTCATGAGGTGCTAGGTATATTTTGTGTGGTGATGAGTGTCAGCCCAATTTTCAAAGATCCAAACATACCCCTTAAAAAGAGGCCCGATGTCGGGCTGAAAAAATAAGAGATCTCTGTTCCAAAAATCAATGATGGGATTGATTGAAGCCAGACCCCTCTCGAGTTCATACTAAAACCAATGAGGCGCGGCCTCGATGTGCCGATTCTCACGCCGAAACGTCACACTGTCTAAATAGGCATACGAGTCAATAGCTCGAGCACACATTAAAGCGAAAAAAAAGGCACGAGTAAACGAGATAGCCAACCACAGAATGTCTCCTATCCAAGGCAGGTCCTAAGCGCATGTCTACAGTTAAGTGGTTGTCGACATGCATTTCGGCACCGCGAACCCGACGACAATATAATTTATACGTCATAAAAAATAAAAAAATGAAATAAAAAACTAAACGCGAACGAGCAAACAACATTAGACTGTCCACCAGACTATGCCTCGCCTTCTTCAGCTTCGGGATTTCGACGTATAAACGATAGCCAACGAGGCCGTGACGCGTCGTGTTTGTCTTTCAGGGCTCACCGCTAAGCAGACGTGGAGCGGCACCACAAAGATCTTCACAAAACATCAAACGCGTCGCGTTATCCTGTCACCGTGAATGCTAGTCTGTGGAAGCCGATGGAACATCATGGTCGCCTTGTGTAACAGCTCTTGATCGCTTTGGGAAAAATCTTTGGTACATAATGTTGCCAAGAAAAGTTTTATTCAAGAGTCTCCATTCAATGCGTAATCTTCCTTCATAATTTTTCCCCATTCGTCACAACAGCCTCCATTCGGGGTTGTTTCACCCGGACTGTCAAGGTATGCAATCGAGACTGACTGCATTGATCATTAGGATTGCCACCTAACCATCCTTCAGATGAGCCAGCCTTCGCCAGCTCCGTCGGCAAAGCGTATGCGGTTGGGGAATATCACAGCTAGCGTGCAAGCTGCGACTAGCAGCCAAGGTATGGCGAGCCCGCATCCACCTCAACCCGAGCTTCCTTCCCAAGCGCCATCAGGTGCGGGTGTTGTACCCCAGGCAGCTGGTCCTGCAAGTGGTCAGTCCACAGCTCAGCGCCCGCAACCGGCCCAAGCTGCTGTGCCCGCTGGTAGTGCACCGTGGACGCCAGCTAACCCTGTTCCTGCAACGCAGCCGCGTAACAGCGTCTCAGGCACGATGCGTGCTGCTGAGGAGGTCTGCGTGCGATGCTTCAACTACATGGCGATGCATGTCAGCAACATGGGGGACAACCAGCAGGTGGACGCCAACTTTCCCGAGTGTTTCCACTCAACTCGTGAGTAGCTTGCTATTGAGTCTGGCCAGCAAACCAAAGCACTAACCTTTTGCGCCCCAGCCCTCACGCCAAAGTGCTCCATGTGCATTGTGAGCAATGTGGCCTGTACATCGGTTCCTCCTGTGGCGGTGGCCGCGTTAGCCACCTTTGTAAGTGCCTGTCGCAGCAGCCGCAACAACACACCGGTCACGGCCGTGGCTGGCCTCAAGAGTCTGTGTGCGCGTGTCATTGAGCACTTGCCCTTGCCTGGCGAAGCCCCTGTCCCAGCCATGCCGGTCCTGGGTGGTGTGCCGGGTGTGGCTCCTGTTCCTCCTCGCCGCCCCGTCCCAGCCCCTGCCGGACGAGGCCTCACGACGGCCGACATTCTGATCGACCGTCTCGACTTCATGAACGTCCACCAGCAGAACCGCACAACGGCTGTCATTCACAACACGCGCTCGCATATGGAGATGCGTCTCGAACTGATCAAGATCATTGGCGAAATCAAAGAACAGAACGGACTGACCAACAAGTTCCACTCGGACATGCTGGACCAGTTCAAGTCTGTGAACGAGGTGTGTCCCCATGAACCTTTGTGGCGATGATGTGCATAGCAGCTAACAATGCAGAATCTCGGCAATATCTCGGCGGCCATTGTTCAGCTTGCTGCCGGCAAAACGCAGGCCCAAGTGGGCAAGGACGACCAGACCGGTCAAGGCGACAACGGTGGATTCGTCCCTGTCGACGAAGCTGCCCCGGCGAACGAAGCCGGCGACGACGACACCCACATGGAGGACGAAGCTCCCGAGGCTGCTGCCGCTTAGAATGCTGCGGATGCACAGCCTGCTGGGCCTGCTGAGCCTGCCGCTGGACCGCACCAGGCACCTCCGGCATACGAAGCCGCGGCCACTGCCGATAGTGGCCCTCACCCGCCCCAGGTCCCGCCTAGCACTGCTGGTGCTGCTGGTGCTGGTGACGCCGGCCAGGAGAGCCAGGCGGACGCCAACGAGGATGCCAACACGGACGGTCGTGCTATCGTCACGCAGTTTGCCGAGCAGGCCATCAGCGAATACATCCAGGCGACGGGTCGTCTGTGATCGAGTATTTTCAGAGGATAGGGGAAGAGATCCAGAGATCTGGGTTGGACAGATCGAATCAGTGATGGATCGATGGAAAGGAACTGCACAAGACAGGGCCATAGGATATTTCTGTACTGAAAGCAGTGGACCACATGGAACGATAGCTGTGCCAACAGTGTACCTGTAACGGTCAAACGACACGACCAACGTTAAATGAAACATGATTCAAAGCCTCAATAGTGACACAGCCGGCTGCACGGACCACGTGATCGCGACGGCGGTTCGTCATGATGAAAGAGCGGTGGGATGGTAACACAGCGATGCAAGTGATCGCGAGCTCGAGTGAATGACGCGCAGGTAGCCATTCCTGCTACATGAGCCGTTGCATGTGTAGCGATCGAGAAAAGGCGGGTCCTATGGATTCGATAGAAGGCGGCATGCGCCAGGCGGCAAGAGAGAGGAGTACGGAACGCGGAATGCGATATGAACTGCAAATAGGCGCCAGGCGGGGAAAGCGTTATCGCCATGCCGTCCGGGTGTCCGACGGCGGGGTTTGGCAGGCGCAAAAAAACTCATTAGAAATGCAATTTACACGTGCTAGGGCGTGCTAAATAGCTGCTAAAAACAGGCACCGACAGGCACTAACTTCGTAGCGCACAGGCACAATGCAGGCGAAAACACTGAATTCAGGCAAGAGGCTGCCGGCGCGGAACCGGCGCTAACAAAATCACCGCTCGCGGTTGCTTAAAAAGGAAGCTGCGACGTCGTACCTGCCGCCAAAAAAAGTCCCTGCAGTCTAAGAGGAGGATCCTTCCCCCGCCTACAAGACCCCAAAGACTCCAAAATCCCCAGACCCTGCGACCCTGGAAGCTGCAACACGCGTATACGACACAACACGAAGTAGGCAGCTCGCAAAGCTATTGGCGACAGCACCGACCCGAGACGAACGGCCGACGAACTTGACCAGGTCTACCCCCGCGCCAGCCAGGTAGCGTCTTCACCGCTGCGGAGTTAGGCGGGCACCAAGGTACGACGAGGATAGGAAGATATGTACAGATGACAACGGCAGTCAGAAAGAATGGCGAGACCAAAAAGAGACGAGTCATCTACTAGGCTCGTCGAGGGAAGCGGCTTCTGCAGGGAACGCTACGCTGCGCGGGGAGGGGGAGAATGCGCTGGCGCATGCAGGGCCGCCACCTATCGGGAGCACTGGCCATTGCGATTGGAGGAGAGGCCGAGGAGAAGGGTGGGATGCAGGCAAGAGAGAAGAAAGAGTGTGGGAGAAAGGCACGAAAACGATGACGGGGCTCGACAACAATGGAAGGAAAGAAAAGGGGAAGCCGTCGGTGGATGCCCAGTAGGATGCCGGGGGAGGGATGCTGGGTGATATCTCCGAGTGAAGACGAGGCTCAACTTCTTGGCCGAGATCGCCATTCCACGGCAAAGATGCAGTCCGGCTGACTTTGTTTTCCTTTCTTCTTTTGCAGAATATCCCCGCGGCGCTGCCTCTACAAATCAGGCGTGCTTGCGCAGTCAACTACCGTCGTGTCTGGCATCCGGGCCATCTTCAGCGCTCGTGGTTGTCTTGCTGTGGTCGCAGAGAGAAACAGGTGAGACAGGGGGGAATGTCAGGGCTGTGGTGCACGAGAATCGAGCCCGACACCGGCGACAGCTCGTGCTTTGCATGTGCTTTGTGGCGTGTGTCCTGTCTGTGCTGTGTTTTGTGGTGTATTGGTGATGCAAGCACAACGTTTGACAGCACAGACAGAAACAGAGCTGCCAACGAGAAATCGCCACAGTCTCACAAAAAGGACGACAAGAACATCTGCTGACATTTGCCCCTTTTATATCCAGGCTACTTGCCACTTGTGGCCGGCTTTCATTCTTTTCCTCCTTCTCTTCTTCCTTTTCCTTTTCCCCTTCCTTGCCATCTCCTCCCACCATGGCTCCCTCCCACTTCCGCAAGATCCAGAGCTTCGAGACAAGCTACGCGCCGACAACCATCAGCCACTATGTCTCGGAACGCAGCGGTCTGACCGTCGTCGTCGCCAACCGCAAGGGCCCCAAGATCAACGGCTACTTCACCCTCGCCACCGAGATCTTTGACGACTCTGGCGCCCCTCACACTCTCGAGCATCTCATCTTCATGGGATCCCGCAGCTACCAATACAAGGGCCTCCTCGACAAGCTGGCCTCACGCGCCTACTCTGGCACCAACGCCTGGACCGCCGTCGACCACACCGCCTACACTCTCGAGACTGCCGGCTGGGACGGCTTTGCCCAGATCCTGCCCGTCTACCTCGAACATGTTCTGCTGCCGACCCTCACAGACGACGCCTGCATCACCGAGGTCCACCACATCAACGGCAAAGGAAACGATGCCGGTGTTGTCTACTCGGAGATGCAGGCCCTCGAGTCGGACAGCATCGAGCTCATGGACCTGCGCGCCCGCCGTCTCATGTACCCTCCCAACGTCGGCTTCCGCTACGAGACCGGCGGTATGCTCGAGGCCCTGCGCGTCCTGACCAACGACCGCATCCGCGAGTTCCACAAGGCCATGTACCAGCCGCGCAACCTCGCCGTCATCGTCGTCGGCGAGGTCGACCAGGACAACCTGCTGTCCATCCTCGACGAGTTTGAAGAGAGCATCAAGGACCACATCCCGCCCCTCGACTCTTCCTTCCAGAGGCCCTGGATCGATTCGCCACAGCCGCCCGCCCTCACTGAGTCCGTCATCGAGACCGTCGAGTTCCCTGAAGACGACGAGTCCATTGGCGAGATCATTGTCGGCTACTTTGGGCCCAAAGGCAACGACCTCATCGCCACTTCCGCCCTCAACGTGCTCCTCACCTACCTCTGCGGCTCGTCCGCCTCTATCCTCGAGAACGTCATGGTCGAAAAGGAGGCCCTGGCCAGCTCTGTCAGCTACCTGTGCGAAACCCGGCCGAACACGCTCATCTGGCTGCAGCCCACAGCCGTCCAGACGGAGAAGCTCGAATTTGTTGAGCAGCGTTTGATTTCCCTGCTCAAGGAGGTCGCCGACAACCCGCTCGACATGACCTACATGCGCGACTGCATCAGCCGCGAGCGCCGTCAGGTCAAGTACCAGGCCGAGAGCTCCGAGGTCTTTTACTCGACCAACATCATCGAAGACTACCTTTTTGGCGTGCGCGACGGCTCCACGCTCGCCACCATGAAGGACCTGACAGAGTACGACGTCCTCGACTCCTGGACCGATGCCCAGTGGCGCGATTTCCTGCGCAAATGGCTTGCTGACGCCCCGCATGTGTCCATCCTTGGCAAACCATCCAAGGCCCTCGCGAAGAAGCTCAAGACGGCCGAGAAGGAGCGCGTTGCCAAGCGCAAAAAGGAGATCGGCCCCGAAGGCCTCAAGAAGCTCGCCGAGCGTCTCGAGAAGGCCAAAAAGGCCAATGACCAGCCCATCCCCGAGGACGTGCTCGACCGCTGGGAAGTGCCCGGCACCGAGTCCATCCACTTTATCGAGTCCGAGACAGCCCGCACTGGCCGCGCCCGCAGCCTCGGCGTCGAGACCAACGGCGCCCAGCGCGTCATTGATGCTGCAGCCCCTGCCAAGCAGCCGCTGTTTGTGCAGTTTGAGCATGTCCCCTCCAACTTTGTGCGCATCCTCGTCCATGTGAGCACGGCCGCCGTCCCTATGCATCTCAAGCCGCTGCTCTGGATCTTTAGCGACAACTTCTTCAACTGTCCCATTATGCGCGACGGCCAGCGCGTCGATTTTGAGACGGTCGTCAAGGAGCTCGAGCAGGACACCATCAGCTACGGCTTCAAGTCCGGCGGTTCGCTGGGTGATGCTGAGAGCGTCGCTATCCAGATCCAGCTCGAGCCGAGCAAGTACGCCACCATGATCCGCTGGCTGCGCACCCTCATGTTCGACAGCATCTTTGACCCCGTGCGTCTGGCTGCCGGTGTCGCCAAGTCGCTCGCCGACATCCCCGAGAACAAGCGCGACGGCCGTCTCATGGCCGCCGAAGTCGAAATGGCCATCCACACCATCCGCGACTGCTTCCCCGCCGCCCGCCGCAATCTCGTGCGCGCCGTCTACCTGCGTCACCTCAAGAAGCTGCTCGTAACCGACCCGGCCAAGGTTGTTGGCTGGTTCGAGGAGCTGCGCAAGGCCCTCTTCGCCTTTGAAAACATGCGCGTGCTCGTGACGACCGATGTCGAGAAGCTCGAGGAGCGTGCCGGTGTGCCGATCGTCTCGGCATGGGATGTCCTGACCGAGGGGCTTGACTCGTCGCGCGACATGGTTCCCATTGTGGAGCCGCACACGCGCAACAACGCCGAAGGCCAGAAGCCCGGATCCGTGGGTGCCGTGCTGCTGCCGCTGACCACGCTTGACACGTCGTACAGTGTGTCGACCACGGTCGGTCTTCAGTCGTACAAGGATCCCCGTCTGCCGGCGGTGCTGGTGACCGTGGGCTATCTCGAGGCGGCCGAGGGCCCGCTGTGGAACGCCGTGCGCGGCAACGGTCTCGCCTACGGCGCCACGTTCAGCCACGAGAACGACGGCGGATACCTCCAGTTCCGCGTCTACCGGTCGCCCGATGCGTCCAAGGCGCTGGTGGCCGCGCGCGATGCCGTCGAGGACCTGGCGTCGGGCCGCGTCCCGCTGGACAAGCACCTGGTCGAGGGCGCCATCAGCGGCATCGTCATGTCCATGGCCGACGAGCAGGCCACAATGGCCCTGGCGGCCCAGCAAAACTACAGCCTCGGTGTCGTGCGCGGTCTCGATGCAGGCTGGAGTCACCGGGTGATGCGTGCCGCCCGTGATGTCACGCATGACCAGATTCGCGAGGTCATGCGTGACCTCATCATGCCGGTCTTCCGTCCGGAAACCAGCAACGTCGTTGTCACGTGTGCGCCACTACTCGAGGCCCAGGTCGAAAAGGCGTTTTCCGCCATGGGATACAAGACGCAGATCCGCAAGCTGTCTGATTACTATGACGACTATGGTCTGAAGGTGGACGGCGACGACGAGGAAGAGGAGGAAGAAGATGATGAAGAAGAGGAGGATGACGAAGAAGATGATGAAGAGGACGACGAAGATAACGATGACGATGACGAAGATGACAGTGACGAGGATGAGGATGAGGATGATGAAGAGGAGGATGACGACGACGAAGATGAGCCTCCTCGTGGAGGACGTGGAGGTCGGCGGTAGCCTCGTATACGCCAATAGCATCGAGCAAAAATAAAAATAGAACATAGACAATCGCAAGACCTATGCAGCACAAGCATTGTATTAAAGTCAAAACGCCCAGGTATACAAAGAAAAAAGAGAATAAAAATGCAGAAATGCAAATACAGGACGCAGAGATGAAGAGATGCAAAAACAAGACGCCAAACACCACCCATGACAACGTACACTCGATCCTTCTCCCCTTTTTGAACATCCTCCTTTCGACCGACCACCACGTTGGTCCTCCCTCCTCACCCATTCCTTCCCCATTATCCCCTCCTTTATTTCGACTTGGCCGCGCGATCCTGGTTGCGGCGCATCTTGCGCTCGTTCCGCTTGATGCGCTCCTTGCGCTCGCGCCGGCCGTCGCCCCGGAAGGACGTGCCGTTGAGGGCGTGCTCGCTGTCGCGCTGGAAATCCTTCTCCTTGACCTCCACCACCCAGTCCGTCTCCGCCGCCGTCCGGTTCTTGGTCGCGCCGTAGCCCCATTTGCGCTCCCACTCGCCCGTCTCCTTGTTGTACTGCAGGTTGCGCCGCTGCTCCCGCGTCTTGGGCGCAATGCCCTTGCGCTTCGCAAACAGCTCCCACTTGGTCGGCGCCTTGGGCTCCGGCACGGGCTTGCTGCGAGGGTGGGCCATGGCCACGGGCGGCAGCTGCAGCGAGACTCCGTCCGCCGCCGCCGCCGCCGACGCCGCCGACGACGACGTCTGCTCCATCGCGCACGTCGTCAGCAGCTGGTTCACCAGCACTTGCGCGCCGTCACGGGCAATGGCCGACAGGGCCTCTTCTTGAGCGGTCACGGCGTCGACAGAGATCTCATCAGCCGAAGCGGCCACCGGAACGGTGGGCACCTCGGCCGGGTTGGCATCGTTGGCCAGGAGGAAGCCGAGATCAAACGCGTAGGGCGTCGGCTTCTCAACAATGACGGGCAGCTTTTGACGGGGTGCTGCTGATCCCGCAGGCTTATCGGTAGTTGAAGTAGCCATTGTGGTGATTTATGGCCTTTTGTTGGTAGTGTTGTAATGAGTAATTGTTGACAGGCAGTGTCCTGAGAATAGATGCTCTCAAAAGGCTGCAAAAAGGCAGGCGCATCTCGATGCACGAAACTTTTACAGGCGTGGTTGGCAAGGAAAAAATAAAGTGGGGATTCTGATAAGTCTTACTTATCGGCGATCTATTGCCACACGTGCCATATCACGTTTGTAGGACAGAGGACCCGCTTTTAGACGCCTTATTTAACCGGTTTGCGCACGTACTCGTTCTCCGTAGCCTCGCGTTCCGCAACCACCAATCTGAGGTATCTTGCACATTCCGTTCCAGCCAACGTTCACTCACAACGGCCTCGCCTCGTTGGATCTTTTGCGACTGTGTTTGTGTTACATCCTGATTTTCCACCTCGTCTAACCGCGACGCCATTCAATATTTCTGCCATTTGTCCGTTTCTGCCCTGTGAACGCGGTACGGGCCGCCATGGTGGAATGGCACGTGAGCTGCCGCCGTTGCGCCTATGCAGTATCTACGGAGTATATGCGCAACCACGGCCTCAAGGCGCCGTTGGTATACAGAAAGCTCGGGAGGCACTCGTCTATAGCAGCCTGCACATCTCCAGGATTACCGCCGATATACGAAGTATATCACATCAGCCGTGCGTCTCCCCGGTGGGGGAGTCGACGACCAATGATGCCAGCTCCATCTTACTTCTGGTTAGGTTTCGCAGGAGCCCACGCGGAGGCATCTTGTGATGTTGAGTAATGTCAAGGAGCCAGCGAGCGTCGACATGCTCTAGCTGATCCATAACCACCTTGACATGCCCAGATGTGCGCCCTCAACAACAGAGTTGGGCGCGTTGGGACGAAGCAAAGAGGCGCTTGTCAAATACAGTCAATACCTGGCACTCATGCCGAGCGATCTGGTATTGAGGTCGTTGGCGACGGTACCCTCGCTAACATCATCTGTTTGGCTTGCTCCGGAGCATGTGCACTGGAGTTCGTTGCCTACGTCGTGGTACCGTATTGCCTCCAAACTTCTTCTAATATTTGGCACGTGTTGCACCACGTGCATTTGTGACGTGATGTTACGCGTGATTCATTATGTAATCATGGCGACAGTATTTTTCTGGGTTCGAAGCCTTCGCCTGGAACTCTTTCTGCTGACTCATCAATCACTTCAGAGTTCAGACCGCCCCACTCTTGCGATTTTCGAGGTCCGCGCTATCGATAAGCAAAAAGTTGGGATTTATCTGTAAAGCAACTTCCATGTCTTCATTTCTTCCTTTCATCGCATCACGACATTTGAGTTTGGCACGACGTTTGCTTTAGACCTTCGGCCCTGCTGTTCTGTATTCTGATAACGAACCACGACTTTTACTCCACGTCTTATTCTTACACCGAACACTCTAATACGACTCCAAAATGGGCAAAGAATCCGGCCCGCCGGCCAAAAAGGCCAAGGTCGACGTCAAGGCCAAGAAGGCCAACAAAGTCGACATGAAGGCCAAGGCAGTCAAGGCGGCCAAGGTTGAAAAGGCAAAGGAGGAGGTTACTCCAGCCAAGCAGGTCGAAGAGGAAGAGGAGGATGACGTGGAGGAGGAGGAGGAGGAGGAGGAGGTAGCTGCCGAAGAGAGTGAAGAAAAGAAGGACGACGAGGACGAAAACCTCCCCAAGACTTTCAGAGAGCTGGTATGTATCACTTTGCGATTGGTTTACGGTCAAAGCTTAGCGTCCATTTTGTCGTTGGTTTTTCCTTCGCGGTATCTAACTACTTAGGGTCTCGTTGACGTCCTGTGCGAAATCTGCGACAAGCTCAAGTTCGCGTCACCAACGCCGATCCAGGCGAAGGCCGTACCGATCGCCCTGCAGAAGCGGGATATCATCGGAACAGCCGAGACGGGCAGTGGTAAAACACTCGCGTTTGCCCTCCCCATCCTCCAGGCCCTGCTCGAGCGGCCTCGGCCATACTATGGCCTTGTCCTGGCGCCCACACGAGAGCTGGCAGTTCAGATTGGTCAGACATTTGACGCCTTTGCGAGCATCGAGCTGCGCACGGCCGTCATCGTCGGTGGTATGGATATGGTGCCCCAGACGCTGGCCCTGGGCAAGAAGCCACATGTCATCGTGGCGACGCCCGGCCGTCTGCTCGACCACCTGGAAAAGACAAAGGGCTTCTCCCTCAAGCAGCTGCGGTACTTGGTGATTGACGAGGCCGACCGTCTTCTCGACATGGACTTTGGCCCCGTGCTGCAAAAGATTCTCCTGCATCTGCCCCGTGAGCGTCGGACCATGCTCTTCTCGGCCACCATGTCGCAAAAGGTCGAGAGCCTGCAGCGTGCCGCCCTGCGTGACCCCGTGCGCATCGCCGTCAAGTCGCATCTGACCGACGGCGACGGCGAAGGTCAGACAGTCAAGACGCTCAAGCAGAGCATGTTCCTGGTGCCCCTCATCCGCAAGGAGACGGCCTTTGTCCACATTATCAACGAGAACATTGGCCGCGGTATCATTGTCTTTGTGCGCACCATCTACGAGACGCACCGTCTCTCCTTTTTGCTTCGCGCTCTCGGTATCGCCGCCATCCCCATCAACGGCAAGCTCAACCAGTCGCAGCGTATGGCTGCCCTCAACAAGATCAAGTCGGGCAGCCGCAACATCCTCGTCGCCACGGATGTCGCCGCCCGTGGTCTCGATATCCCCAACATCTCCATCGTCATCAACTACGACGTGCCCCAGGACAGCAAGACCTATGTCCACCGTGTCGGCCGTACTGCGCGTGCTGGCCGCTCGGGTCACGCTATCAACCTAGTCACCCAGTACGACGTCCTGCATTTCCTCGCTATCGAGAAGGCTATTGGCATGGAGCGCAAGATCCAGCCCCTGCCCATTGAGAAGGAGGAGCTGCTCGTCTTCCAGCCTACTGTCGATGAGGCTGTGCGCCAGGCAAAAAACCAGATGCGCGAGTTCCGCGAGACCATGACGGCCAGTGGCCACAAGAAGCGTCGGCGCACCGAGGGCTCGCGCGTCATGGGCGGTCGCTCCGACGACATGGATCGTGAAGAGATGTAATATTCTGCATTATGGTTTTGCAGATCATCTTTGTCTTCAACCTTGTTTTTCTATATTTTCTTTTTTTTTCCTTGGATTTCTTTTCTTTATGTCGTATTTTTTGGTCCTCATTTAGGTAGCACGGAGTTTTGTTGATTTTAGTTTTCCTTTTTTTTTTTTTCTTTTTGTCGAGTCTTCCATCGATACCAACTCTTGGGAATTTTCTCACTTGACGTATTTATATTCTTTACCTCCTCATACAGTTCTTGCTCTAGGCACTTGCCTTACCTACCTAAAGTCCATGGCAAAATAGTCAAGGAGAGCATTTTAACGACACCTAACGAGTAAATGGAATGAAGAACAGGCAGAACCAAGTGTGACAAAAAATCATGTAAATTAAGCAAAAAAAAAAAGAAAAAAAAAAAGAAAAAAACACTAATCTCGCTCCATACGTCGTACCCGTCCAAGTGAGTGTCCTTTCCTGTTTCCATCTTTCCGTCCCTGCCCATGCCCCCTTTGTCCTGCTCTCCCAGCTCTTGTACCTCTTTTATTTTCTTGGGTTTTTTCCTCCCTCCAGTCATCCACCATGCTTGATAGACACAACGTCATGAAAGAAAACAGCAAGCAACAGAAAATAGCCGCAAAGTTCCGCCCATTTTTTCGCGTTTGAATTCCATGGTCCCTCTTTCCAACGTTGCTTTCATAATTCCTCTGTTCTTGCGTACCCAGAGAAGTGCCGTCCTCTATATGTCCACCGGTCTCTTTCCGTTGCCCCTCGCATGGCCAATAACAAGAAGCACCGACAAAAAAACAGACAAAAACGAGTGTTCGCAGCCCATGGTCATGAAGCCTCCCAAGCGATGGTTCTTTTCTGCGTTCTTGTTTGCTGCTCCAAACATAGCTTGGCTGCCTGTCTCTCTCATAATCTTGCCCAGTTTCGAGACACTTCGTGCTGCCGCCATAACCAGGTAAGCAAGAAAAGAAGTCCGGTTCATAGACTTTTTATCCTATTCTCCCTTGGCAGGTGCTGCTGTCTTCGAGAAAGACCTTGCGAAGATCACATATTGCTGGCAGGAAAGCCCTCGTTCAACGGTGGCGCTCAAAAACCGGCCTTGGTGTTTTGTCTTCCATAGTGAAGAGAGCACTATAGAGAAGAGGTATGTGATAACCTCCAGCTCAATAGAGCTCTGCACAAAATTTTGGCACACAGCAAGCGAAAGGCAGACGGCTGGCACAAAGTGTCGTAGGGTATCCAAGGATCAGTTGAGACATGCAGGAGCTTCAATATTCTAGTCGAAGCTCGCAGACAAAGCCGCCGGAGCAACGCAACAAGTTAAACAGATGGAAAAGCAACCTGAAGAGTGACAAGAAGAAAATCGTGAAAAAAAAGACAGAAAATAGAGTAAAAGAAGAAGAAAGTGGCCAAGGAGACAGAAATAGGAGGCAAAGGTGGAGGAAAGGAAAAAAGGGTGGAGGATGAAAAAGAGAAAATGGCGCCCAAGTAGAATGCTACTGCCGCTCATGCTATCACCGCCAAGCGGCAACCTGTCGCAGCGCTCATGATCGTGGTATGTCGTCATTTCGCCCCTTTTTTTTCTGCAACTTTTGGTATCGTGGACGGGGGTAATAATAAAAAAACACACACAAAACGAAGAAAATCAAACAAGAAAAGAAAGAGGCGGTCGTTCCTAATCAGGTCCGTCCCCCAACCGCTCTCAATCGAGCTTGGCCATCATTTCTTGCTTCGTCAGCGGCGTAAAGTTGTCAATGTCCAGACCCTGTGCCTTGAGGATAGGAGCCATGTGCGGCGGCACCAGCTTGTGGTTCAGCCGCGGGGCAATCGACAGCTCTGTAGAGAGTTAGCAAACCTTCTAAAATAGCTGCTAAAAGTATATAGCCCGCAGAACAGCCCGGGTAGGGGTTATATAGGGTTACACGGGGTTAAGATGGGGTTAGCCGGGGTTAGATGGGGTTATCATACCGTGGCGGTTGAAGTTAAACAGTGGTGGCAGGTCGCGGAGAGCGCCAGTGTTGTGACGTGAGTCGGGCAAGAGGGTCTTGGGGTCCCGCAGCTCGTCAAAGAATGGGTGCACCATGGCGTCGATAGCCGACAGACGCTCCGTCGGAGTGTACTCGAGAAGGCGCTCGATGAGGTCCAGCGCGTTGGCGTCAGCCTTGCGGAAGACCTTGTTGAAGGGGTGCGGCTTGATCTGCGGGAACTTGTGCTCCATATAGTTGGGGTTCATAGTGCGGATCTGCTCGCGAGTGGGAGTGCCCAGGATCTTGATGATCTCGACGAGCTGGTCGATACCGGACTCGCCAGGGAAGAGGGGCTGTCCGAGCATCAGCTCGGCCATGACACAGCCAGTCGACCAGACATCTATGATGTTAGCGGACAGATCAAAACCTGCGCCCTTGAAAAGTGCAAAGACAGGTTTGCATACCAATCTTGGTGGTGTAGTTGGTGGCGCCAAAAATAAGCTCGGGAGCGCGGTAGTAGCGCGAGCAAATGTACGAGACATTGGGTTCATTCTCGACGAGAATCTTTGCGCTGCCAAAGTCGCACAGCTTGAGGATGCCGGTTGTCGGGTCCAGGAGGAGGTTCTGCGGCTTGATGTCGCGGTGGCAGATGCCCTGCGAGTGGATGTAGGCAAGCGCGCGGAAGAGCTGGTAGATGTAGAGCTTGACCTCCAGGATCGGCATCGTCGTCTTCATCTTGCTGAAGAAGCGTGACGCCCGGTAAACAGTCTCAGGCACGTATTCCTGGACCAGGTTCAGGTAGACCTCGTCCTTCTGCGGGAGCAAAGGCGTCAGTGGCGGCCCAAATACAAGCAGTCAATTTCCGACTGCCAGCGACACTGGAAGCAAAACTTACGCGCTCGCCGTTCGAGTAGTAAAAGGCCTTGAGCTGGACGATGTTGGGGTGTCTCACGATTCTCATGATCTGGAGCTCACGGTTCTAAAACAAGGCAAAAACAATGTCAATAAACTGAGAGAGCCTGGGCAAAATCTTGATCACTGGGAAGCCATACCTTGAACCGCTTGTCCTGCAGCACGCGCTTGATAGCCGCATCTTCGTTGGACGGCGAAAGCTTTGTCTGGAACACAACACCAAACGAGCCATTGCCGACAATCTTGCATTGCGTATATTGCAGGTCTCTGGTCTCGCCAGTGATGCCGTCCTGGACTTTTTCACGAACAATCTCTGCGGGAAGGGGGCGCGAAGGGTGAGGGCGTCAGTCTTGTTTCCTATTTTTCTGTGCTAGGCAGATCACACGAGAGCCCACGAGGGCATCATTGGGCATGCATCGCGCTGCATTCATTATGCATCCACAACTGCAAAGTGAAACTCACCCCCAATTCTGAGATTGTTAAGGGCAGCCGGCCGGTTCTGGGACATATTGAGTCGCGTGTGGTCGGGTGTTGGAATTGGTTTGTCGGTGTTCTTGTTTGGCGAGTCGTATCGCTACCGCTCGTCAAGATGTACGGTGTAGTGTGTTATGAGCCAGAGCCCGAAAGAGCAAAAGTGCAAATGGAGAAGAGTTGAGACCTCCGTGGTGGGCAAGAAGGCAAAAGAATTGACGACGGGAAGGGGGGGTTGAGAGTCGGTGGCAAACGTCTGTGTCTAGCTAGGCTCGTTGTCTTTTTTTCCTTTGGTTGGTGCGTCCTGCTGTGCTAGAAGAGCGCGTGCCGGCCGAAACAGTTGACGATTGAAAAAGAAAAAAAAGTTCCAAATTTCTGGTGGTCCAGAAAACAGCTGTCAACGGAGATAATCCTCAAGAGGCTGGTTCAGGGCTTTGCTTTTTTTCCTCTGCTGTTTTTTTAGTTGCTTTGCGGGCTGGGTGAATCCGGCAGCTGCTTTCTTGAAAAAAGATAAAAAGGTGTCGGTGTTTTTGACCTTGCCTTGATCTGGCAGAAGCTTTGGTGGAGAGCGATCTGGGCAAAAGGTGGGCGGTGGTGCGGGGAGAATGGGCAGAGGGGGGGAGGAAGAGAGGGGAGTAGGACAGAAAGAGGAAGAGGTTGAGAAGTGCAGTAGAAACGAGCAGGGGTTTTGGCGGTAGGCGTGAATTGCCGCTAAAAGATTGAGAGAGCTGCTTTGGAACTGCTTCTTAGTCCTTTTGGATGTGTTGTCAGTCACGAAAATCTATTTTTTTAGGTGCAGTGACGGAGCAGCCGGAATGTAAGAGAGAGAAAAAGAGAACGAGGAAAAAGTGAAGGAAAATGATGCAGTGTCGCAGTTTCGAGTCGTCCAAGGTCAGGAGGCAAGCAAAGAGGGGAGGAATGCCTTTGAAGGTCAGCTGGGCACAAAAAAGAGGAAAAAAAGGACGGCGGCAGGCGAGAGAGAAAGAGACGCGAAGAGCGCCAGACGGGGGGGTGTGGACTGAGTGGAGGGGTGGGAATGGGTGGCTCACACTTGTCGTCTGAAAGAGGCAAAGAGGCAAAAGAGGAGAAACGGTGCTTTTTTTTTTGCTTTTGCTGCTGGTAGCGGGCCGTTTTAGCTGTCAACACGCCTGCACACAAGCAAAGCAGCCAACAGGTGACAACAAGCGACAATGGAAGGATAGATGGTAGTGGGAGACTACTAGACACAGTCTAATGGCGAACAGTAATGTGATTCGATGGATGTTGATGGTTTTTGTGGTGCAGTAAAAAAAAGGACAAGTGAGGCTTGAGAAATTGGGAAAAGGGACAGAAGCCAGGATGTGGCAAAAGTGTCGTGAGACGACTGGGAAAGGGCACAAAAGGGGAGGGCAGACGAGGAAGGTGCAATCGAATGCTCGTACCTGAGAAACCTGCGGATTGAGCAGTGACGGTCGTGCGTTCGTGGAAGGGACGGGGGGACCACAAGTGCTCGAAAAAGTGGGAAAGTAAGGAGTAAAGCGTAGAAACGAGGAAGGCACGAGCCAGAATGCAAGTGCGCGCGTGAGAAGCAGCAAAGGGAAGCGCAGCGCAGGCAAGACGGGAAGGGGTGCTACAACGCTGTACGGAGTAGCAGCAACAAGCACACAAAAAGGCGGGAGGAGGGGGCGGGGAAGGCAGACGACACCCCGGGCAGGACCAGCGAGAATCAGAAGGTTTGTCAACTGGGCGGCAGAAAGGTGGGCTGTCTGTGGCTGGGTGGGTAAACAAAAGTGGGTAGGATGGTCGGTTCTATGCGTCGCTGGAAGGTGCGATGGAGGGATGGAACGGGGTCGGGACGGGAGAGCTGCCAGGCGTTCTTGTTGGTGGGCTGCGGCGTGCAGGCCTGGCTTGACAAGCAGGCGGGGTGGCGGCACTTACAGAGGTTGCGGGCTTCCGAGACTGGAAATCGAATGGAATCGAAAAAAAGGGAGCTGCAGAGAAGATAGTTTCAGATATTAAACGAATTGGTGATGGAGGCGAGGGGAGCAGAACATTAGCCAAGGGAAGGAGCAATGAGGGAGGGGAGTGAGCTAGCGAGAGAGAGAGGTTCTTTCCTTGGAACGAGAAGCACGACGACATCGACAGCCAATGACGGCAGGTGATCAGCAGAAAATGAAGCTAGCAGCATGCAGTGGCCCGAAAAGGCAACGGCGCACACTGTCTCGAAGAGTGGAAAAGAGCCAGAGGGAATGTAACCAGTGAATGACCAGTGACCAGCGGAATTTGCACTGGCGTGGTGGGGTTGTATGCACAAGTACCCTGTACATATACACGGGGGAAAGCCGGCCGGCATGCGCAGAGACAATGCACGGAGAGCTCGTATTGCTACGGTGTGCCGTATTCACGCTGCTGGGACGAGCCTCGCAAGAACGGACGAATGTATCTTTTTGACTGGCACGGACGCCGGCATGCGGAGAGGGAAGGTGTGGCCGGCGATAACAAGCACGATAACAGATGGGAGGGGGAAGGAGCGAACGGGCGGCCTGGCCCGGGGAGAGACTTTGCCCTCTTCTCTTTCTCTTACTCAGACGGCAATCTATAACACGACGCAAGAAATAAAAAGAAATACGGATAAAAAATGTGAAAATCGAAAACGAGCGCGAGTCTCGTGTGGCAGGTGTAAAACGCCTCACAAGCCTCTAGAGAGTACACAAATGCTAGGTAGCTAGGAAAGGAGCAGGAAAGCAAAATAGACAGTAACCAACAGACTGAAATGGGCCGGTGTCACAGCCAAGGTTTCAAACCTTGCAGACCGCCATCGGGGAAATAAGAAGAGGTTGATGACGGAATATTGCCAAAAAGAAGTTCAGGCACAATGGAAAAACGAAGCGTTGGACTGAACGCAACAAAAACAGCGCAAAAAGCCAGTTTTTAGCACTCCTCTAGTACAAGTGCATAGCTATTAGCGAGCAGAGGACCCCTGTTGGACCTGGTGGGGAAGGGGCCAAGACCATAGTGAAATAGTGGATTACGCAGCCACTAGCGCTCAACCCTGGGCCCTCTATGCGCCGAGAAAAAAAAAGAATATTTTTATTCAAACATAAGAAGAGAAAGAAAAGTGAACTGGCATCCAGAAAAGCAAGCAAATGATGCAACGCCAATGGTGGGCACTGAAATCAATAGGTGGTTTGCGTGGGAACCAGAAATGCTGTGAATCTGGTTTGAGAACACAGTGTTTCGGGGTCTAGTACGGAGGAAAATGGAGGGAATTCCAAGACGATCACAATGAGAGGTCCTGAGGTCCCTGAGTCTTGATGAGGATGACTGGAATGCGAGTACATGTGGCTTGTACTCTGCGCTTGACAGTTGAAACTGGAAGCCACGTGCCTATGTGAGGCAGGGAAAGGGTGAACAAAGGTACTCTGTAATGCGCAAATGACCACCGTCAGTAATGAATGTAAATAGTTGCATGTAGCTCCTTAGTCATAAAGAAAATGTAGGTCATAAGATACTCCGTATCTAATAAACCGGGCCCGGTCATGAAACGTTGGGAGGGTGACATTTAATACTTTAGGTATTCAAAGTGAAGTGTGTTGGAAAGCAGATTTATACGGTTCATGGGTCATGGTGATCGACAAACAAACAAAAGCCTATCCCGACCCGTCCGAGATATGCAAAGCACGTCAGAAGAATGAAACGAACGCCCGTTGGTCCAAAGAACTTTGTGACAAGGGAGCCTACAAGGAAGCGGTCGCCGAGGAGGCCCAAGTCTCTACGGGACTCGTAAGGAGAGGCAAGAGATGCAAGAAAGCAAAAAGGGAAGTCAAAAGGCCCGCTCCCAGGAGGCAGGACGGTGTGGGATAGGTGGTATGGAAGGAAACTATGGGATGAGACAGGGCTCTGCATATGGTCCACAACTCTGCAGTCAAGATATGCTGTCTGAGACAGTCTGGATGGAAGGAGACTTTTTGAAGAGCCTAATTAAAATCACAGAAAAATAATTAAATTTACGAAACGGGCCTCTTTAGGCATTGATGAATCAGCGAAGACATAACGTTGATCCAGACAATCTAACAAGGTGGCTTGGTTAAAAATACCGCGCAGAAATCGAGGGCGAGCAAAGATACATCTCGAGATACCTTGAGTGTCGTTGGTGGAAAGGAGTACAAACGACGTCACACGGAGCAAGGGCCGCCAAGCTCCTGTTTCTAAAAGAGCAAGATCACAAGAAAGAATGCGACACATCGTATTTTGACAGCGGCTGTTTTGGAGAGGGTGGAGGGCAAAAGCACACAAGGCTCACGGACTCCTGCAGGCAACCCCCGGCCTATCACGAATGCACCAGGAGAGCATCACTCGTACATGTACATGCACAATGCATTGCTGCAGCAGGTGAGATGCATTCACACAGCGTACGTCGTAATGATGGGCAATAGGGTGAGCTCTCGAGCAAGCTCTGCTGCACCAGAGGTTCCATCACGCCCTCAACCATGCATGTGCATGCAGCTTTCTGCATTGCAACGCAGTCGTCGTGCAGCTTGCAGCTCCAGGGCAGAGAGAAGAGAAGGCAATGACCAGCAAAGCCGTAAAAAAAACGGTTTGGAACCTAATACCTAGCGAGCTGGCCTTTTTGTTTTCATTGGGTGATGTATGATGGGAGCAAAAGCGTGCATGAAAACGAAGAACTCGACCACCTATTTGGTATTTTTGGAATATTTTATTTGTTAATATTATATTATGACTTTTTCGTTTATTCAAAAAGCATATGTCCATTGTTACTTTCTTTTTTCTGCTCCTATTCCTATTTTTTTATCCCCCCTCCAATTTACCTATTTTTTTCGTCCCTTAATAGGATTTCGCAGGTCTCATGACCAGCATTTGTCGGCGCTAGCCCACGATCAGCTCTAAAATGGGGCACCCGCACTACGACAAGCCTCGTCTAGGTTGTTGGTCCGGACGGTGGGGCATCAAAGCGTGGAACCTAGAGGTACGTGGAACTAGGTACCTAGGTTGGCGAGTGGCAAAGGCCAGCGTCATAGAAAACTGGGCACTTTTTCCCGTTGAGATCAACGGTCTTGCGCTCACAAAAAGTCTTTTGTTGCAGTGCCAGCAGAGAAACTGGCTGACAAGCGCTCGTTCTGTTCCTTGGGCATAGTCAATTGACCAGCTTGATTGGCTAGTCAAAGCTACCACTGAAATTGCCTCCCAAAGTGCCAGCACAGTTGCAGGCGGCACCTAGTACCTCCCCGTAGGTAAGATACATCGTGTACCTCGTAGATAAGTGCCGGAGGTCCTGCAAAGCTCAAGCGACGGCGTCATCGCCAATAAAACGAGTCTACTTCGTGAAACTAGGTTCGGGCTGCCCCTCGTTGCATTGTTCGTGGCCCCCTCCCATCCTTAATCCCTTTTTTTTCTTTTCTTTTTCCAAGGGGTTTTTCCTTTGCCTTTTTTTTAATTGTCTTTTTTGGTTGCTTTCATTTTTCTGGCCACGTGAGTAAACTTCGCGCTCCTGCTGTGGAACGGAAGGTGCAAAGGAAGACCGGGAACAGAGCTGTTGTATGTTTTTTTTTTGTTATTGTCCCCCGTGCCCATAGCTCTTTCCCTTCCTGAGGTGGTTTTGTATTCCTCTACAAGAAAACGGCAGGTACATAATCTGGCCTCCATATTCGAAAATCCCTTGCTCGCTCCTGCCGTTGTCATTGTGTACATGGAGTTCGCTCCTGTCGCTGCGTTACAAAAAGCGTAGGACCCAGAAATTATGCCCGCGTGAGTGGAAAAGTGGGCCACAGACCAACCGCCTTCGTCCTGGACGCCACTACACCATCACGAGAGACGACCATCAAAAGACCATGAAAACGACATGGAATAGCTCACCGCCAATCGAAAGGGAGTTTTTTGCATATTGCAAAATAAAGCCTAGTAGAGGGTGTGAAACACAACGAGGAGGGTGAGGGACTGGAACAGAAATCTTATTTCGGATGCAATATCGTGTCATGCTTCCAGCAAGGCAGGAGCGACCGAGAACTTGCAGTTAAACGAGGCAGTTGTGCTGCATCGCCTTTTCGTAGGTCCTTCCCTTTTCGTTTACATGCAATGCATCGTAGGTAATCTGTACGAGAAGGTGCGACCTACGACTCCCGTCCCTTCTTTTTCTCGCCCTCGTTTCCCATCTGCTCCAAATTAGCTCCAAACCTGCTCCAACCTCTTCCAAGCCTCATCCAACCTCACCCAGCCTCCCCTGAGAATGCTACGAAACGTCATCAAGACCCGAACTGCAGAGACGGCACATGGTCGATCCAAAAATAGACGCATCACAAGTCCCGCCTAAGAAAAGTCACTCCCGTGTGACTCGACCAAGCCCATGGATGCTGTGCGGTGTCTCGCACGCTGCCTTTTCTCCCGTTTGCCCTTCTTCATCCTGCTCATTCCCCCCTATTGTTTGCCGGCATCTACGAGTAATATGGACACCCACCCATGCTGAGTCTCGCCCTCTGTGATGTCAATGCATGCAGGACTCCTAGCGAGCGGCAAATTCATGCCCGATGAAACAGGCGTCAATAAACAGTGCAGGGCAACGGCAAAGGCACTTTGAGAAGACGATCCTGCAAGGCTGAGCGTTTCTAGCGGTGGAGCCACGGAAAGCATGAGAAGGAAATAGGAGGCGAAACATTAAAACGTGAGAGAGACAGGGAACTGGTTGAACAATGAGCCGTCTATTTGGCCTGACCGACCGAGCCTTACAGCCTGCATCGTTCAGGCTACCTACATCGAGCTACCATCACGGGCACAGCAGGGGGTGTCCTGCATCACATCTGGTCACCGCCAGTTTCCCGTTTTGAGGAGCGAGCATCCCGCGCTCCTGGTTTTGCTACCGAGAACGGGAAGCATGGAAATACCCTGTCCATGACGAGGGCGAGATTTTTTATTTTATTTTATTCCTTCCCCTCTATTCTTTTCCCCCTTGCCATATGCTTGTGGTTTGACGTGTCAAGCGGCACGTTGAACCGGGAGCGCCTCCGGGACCACGGCGGCATGGTCATGGTGGGTTCATTCTGCAGACCTGCAGGCGATGCCCGACGATCATGACCTGTGCTCACGGCCTGCTGCGGCCAAGTGGCCCTGCGATTGCAACCCAACTTGTCACGCGGATCATTTCATCTTCACCTTTTCAACATGTGGTTATTTGAGTTTTAATATCGGGGTTTTTTATGTCGTTTTTTCTTCTTCCCACGCAAGTTCTGTTTGATTTCTTCTTCCATCCACTCTTTACCTCCTTGCATCGCCCTCCTGCAGTAGCAGCCCGGCCCAATAAGTCAGATCTGTTCTTATTGGTAACGATGCGTGCTGTCTTTGGAA
>JAGKRZ010000486.1:0-15587 GCA_020002355.1 Intubia oerlemansii
AAACAAAAAAAAAAAAAAAAAAAAAAAAAAAAAAAAAAAAAAAAAAAAGGAACCCATTCATGAGAGAAAAAAACTTACTTGGAGGAGAAGCTTGCGGTCTTCTTCGATCGTCTTGTTCGTCTCGGCTTCTTCTTGGCGCTGCTCAGTCTTCAATCCAACGTTGAGGTTGATACGGATCTTCTTGTTGCGGAAATCGTAGTTGAGCTTGAACGTCTTGCCAGAGCCAACCTTGTCGCCGCTTCCCGACATCAAGAGAACCTTAGCCTTGACAATGATGCCGAGGCTGGGGTCCAGCGCGTCGGCGTTGAGCTCCGTGGCCGCCGCGATCTCTTCGTAGGTGTAGGTATCCTTGTGGTTGAAGAGCAACAAGATACCCATTTGATAGGCAGATACCTGGAACGTGTAGGGTGTCTTGGAGGAGCGGCAGTACGTCGTCTTGACCTCTCCCTTGCTGAGCTGCCAGAGCCACGTCAGCTTGCGGCCCTCGTGCTTGTTCTTGTAGAAGCGCGCAAACTTTTCGCAGTCCACCTGCAGCACGCTGGGTGGCACGAACGGTGACGTGGGCGCCTGCAGCGGCCAAAAGGCGGCGCCGAGGATGGAGTAAGAGCCGTCGAGCGACTTCCCATCCATCTGCTGCAGGTGGGTTTGGAAGCCGCTGTAGAGGTCCTTGGAGATCTGCATGTCCTGGAACATGCGCTGCAGGCGGTTGGTGTACTCGAAGCCGCATGCTTCCTTGAGCTTGCTGATCATGCTCGTTTCCGCATCGTCCGATGTGTGGGAGGCTTGCACGAGACGGCGCGCAAGCATGCGCGAGTAGAACTTTTGGAACACATCCTTGTCCTCGATGTACTTGAACACGGTCATGATCTGTTTGAGGCTCGTCTCCAGCTCGGCCTCCTCGGCACCCGCACCGCTCTTCTTCAGCAAAAAGTCGGTGTACTTGGCGAGCAGTTCCGGAGACTTGTTCGAGCCCGACTTGCAGACGTCGTTGCGGTTGACAAACTCGCGGCACGCATTGTCAAGCGAGCGCATAAACTCTGGCTCGTCGTTGAATGCCCGGCTAACAAGACCGCGGTACTTGGTGTACGTCTCGAGCAGCGCGTCAACGTAGACCTTGGGGTCCAGCTTCTCGGCGTCCGCCGCTACTTTGGCCACCGCCGTGAGGCCGGCGTTGCGCACGTGCGCCTCGAAGCGCGTGCGGAGTGGATCAAGGCCCTCGGGGACGCGGGCGAGCAGGCTATACATGCGCGCAAGGTCCTCCTCGCGGAAGCTGTCCAGCAGGGGCTGGAACTCGTCCCGGATAAGATTGGCGTGGTCGACGATCAGGGCTTCGTTGCACACCTTTTTCAGCGGCACGCCAATATCCGGATGCAAGTACATCTGGACGCGCTGCTCCTCCTCAGCAAGGCGCGCCTCGGCCTTCTTCATGTACTCGACAACCGAGTTCTTGGCAACAAAGATGCTGCTCTCCTTGTTGTAGTACTCCCCGGTGGCCACAAGGAAGGGCTTCTCAAAGAAGTAGCGGTAGATTTCGAGGGTGCTCTTGGTGGAGTCGTGCTCGTCGAGGCCGAGAGAAACCATCGAGTCGATGATCTGCTTGATTTGCATGTACTCAATCGTCTCGCCGTTGCGCTGGCGCTCCACGAGATCAAGCACGGCTTTCATGATGTCCCCCGAAAGATGATGGAAGAGAATGTTCCGCCATTGCACGAGGTGAAGGGTGTAGACATCGTAGATGTTCCGCTTGCCCTCGTCCATCTCACGCTTAACCCAGTGCCGATTCAGGTAGCGGAACAAGTGGTGAATGTACTTGGCCGCAACCGTGTACCGGTCCCACTCTCGTATGTAAAAGGCGAGGAGGGTGTCACCCTCGAACGGCTCCGCCTCCTTGAGGAGTGACTTGAGATGTTCCGCAAGGTACTCTGTGAGTTTCTCGTACAAATCCTCACCGAGTAGGTGAGCTGATAACGTTAGCATTGCGTCGAGAAAAGAAACGGAAAAGGGGGGGAAAAAAAAGACAAGAAAACCCGGGGCCATGGTGAAAGACATACCGCCTCTGGAGCTATTGCTCGATCCACCGTTAGGCACAGTCTTCTGTGATGTGCAAAAGTTGTGGATAGCACTGGACGTGTTAGAATGTTTAAGAGTTCACCCTGTAGCCAACAGTTCTGTCTCGCTGCGGAGTCGTTTTCAAAATATCAGAACTCACGTGTAGGTGCCCATGTACTGGTAAGAGTTAGTAAACAACATACTTAAAAGACAGGCTCACTAGTAACAGTCAACTCACAGTCTCCATGGTCATGCCGCCCTCAATATTGGTCATGATGTTGTTGACGCCAGTCTCGAGGTAGGTCCATCTAAGTAATGAAGTCAGCCGTCTGCCCTCGGAATGTATCTCCATTGCTCCCATTGTTTGATTCCACTCACGTCGCCTCGAGATCGTCATCCCTAGGGACCATCATGGAGCTCTGCACGCGGTTCGCGATCGGAGCCATGGCGAAATCGACCAGGTCGGGGCTGGTAGGACTCGCAAAAACAGAAAAAAAGGAGGGGGGGAAGATGCCCTGATAATGAATATGACGAGTTTTGCGTGACTTGCTGTAGTAATGTGAGGCTGTGCTGAATGTGATCGATGTGAAACGGGCCCCGCGGTGACAGCGAGAGGGTGATCAGGGGCCCGACGAGCTTCAATGCTTGTCTCTGTCGATAGCCAAAAAAGATTGTCTGCTTGTGTAGCGAATGGATATGAAATGTCGTGCAGAAAAAAAATGCTTCGTAGTCAACAAAGTCGAAGACGCCAAACCGGGCGACGTGAACACGCGCGACCGTGACAGTAAGACAACGAGACCCTGGAGCCTAACAGAGGACGTCCAGACAAGCCTCAAGATGTAGAATCGAGACAGCCGAGCAAACAGGGGGTAAGGATGTGGTCGAGGGGATGCCAGTGGCGGTTGAAGGATGGATGACGAAGGAATAGGGCAGCGGCGATGGCGACGTTTTGGTGAGATTCCCAGCAAACGGCGTTCAGCGTGCCAGGGAAGGAGCGGATGAGGGGCGGGAAAGTGCAACAAGCCTTGGGTACGGATGACTAAAAATGGCTGGCGTCCGGTCCCAGGCAGCCTTCTACCGGGGTCCCGCCACTGGTGCCTGCCTGCCGGCTGCCAGGCGCTGCCAGGCAGTTTTTAGGCGCTTTTACATTGGGCCCACCCGTCAGCAATACATGCACGTGACCATACTTTGGTGATAAGATAAGCTATATCTACTCTGTATGCGGATCGTGGAGCTGCTGGGAGCTCGGTTTAAAGATAGCGGCCACTAGAACACCCCCGACGTCATCACCGCCCATCGCCAACCCCTCTCCATAAACTCGAGTTGTTTTTTTTTGACAGTCGGTTTTGTCTCGAACCACACAACTTCACGCCTGGATCACTGTCGCATGCGTGGTGACGAACGGCTGCAGCCAGTCCTTTCGACGACTTGAAGCCCCCCGACAAAATACGGCTTAGAACAAGGGGAGCCCGGCGAACTCGAGAAGGAAGCATTCGCACAAAGCCAGTCCGTTTGGCATCCTCGTTGATCATAGTTGGGAAAAGGAGCGTTGTCGACGCGGTTGTCCGGTTAGTCTTTGCGGGCAAACGACACCGTCTTCCTCGAGTCTCTCGCATCGTCACATCGTCACATAGCTCAGCTTGAAGATCGCAAACTGGGCGGTTTGAGCCTTGTCATTTGTCGATCGACGAGAATACCGCCTGCAAGTCTGTGATTTTGGCAGCCCGAATACGAAAATCCAACAGGCGCCGGGCCCCCTGTTTCAGATCACAAGATGGAGGTGAGCAGCCGCTTTTTCCAGAGCTGCCAACTTTAAGGCAACCATCCTTTGTTCCCCCCCCTTTGCCCCCTCGTTCTCTTGTTCTCTCGTTCTCTTGTTCTCTCTTTCCATGACTCTATCTTTCATTTTGATTTATTTATGGCCATCGTCTGGACTGTTTCAGCGTCGACCACCCATCCCTACCTGTCATTTGTCATAGGCAGAAGTCTACCTATCCCAGGCTACGTCTTTTGATTCTCTGTCCCGTCTACTCATTTTAATTCGCTCACCCTGCCTCATATCGCCACCCATCACCTATCTCCCCTGGGATTCTTGTCGCTGCTCCTCCAGGGCGTCCTCTCTACAGCGTCTGCCTCCTCGTGGTGGCACAGGGGAGCGGCAGAAGACGTCGCCAGGATGGACGGCACGAGCTGCGGCACGAGCTGTTTGAGAAGTGGACAACAAAGCCCGGAATGAAGCACAGGCTGCCGCTGTACCTTTTTTCAAGGCTCTACACCCTCCTTTCCCGTGCCAACACCCCCGTTTCCTTTCCCGTCCCCTTGGTGTGGTTGCGCATGCCGCAACCGGCCACCCATCAAATGCCGGCACCCATGCAGCGAGAGTGAAAGACACAAGACAACACACCAAAAAACCTTAATTCATTTTGCTCCAATGCGCCGTGCCTCTGGCGCGCCACAAGGATGGATGGCACTGCAACCGAACACGCCATCTTACACCAGCCCACCCGGCACGCGGGTGCCTCTTTGCCTCTCCTTTCTTCCCTGCATTCCCGCCAGCTGTCAGCTGCCTCTTCTTTTATTGTCTCGTCCAACAGACGGCATACACCCTCCCGGACCGCGCAAGCCAACGCACGATCACAAAGACGCGGCCCTTGCCGTACAAACGAGCACCTAAATGGCGATGACACAGGATGAGGCTTCCAAAAAAGCCAGAAGAAAACGAAGAGAAAAAAAAAAAAAAAGGAGAATTAAAAAGAGAGAAAAAAAAAACCCAAACAACCCAGGGAAGACTTGAAAAAGGAGGGCGCTCAACGGGGCACTGGAACGAGCATATATCTTGGGGGACAGACCTCTCATCCTTGCCCCGATGTCCGATGTCTCGTCTGGCGATTTTCTGTCTCAGCCCAACACCACCCCGGCGTCTTCTTGGCTTTAATTTTTGCTTGCTCTCCTTCATTCTCATTCATTTTCTGCACCCTTGTCGGGTCGCACTGCTCGTCTGCTGAAGCTAGGAGAGGCAAATGGGCCAATCTCGAACAGGCGGCAGTGATAAGTCGGGCTTAGTACAAGTGTACAGCCGCGCCCTCAAAAAGGATTGAGATCCAAGCAAGGCCCGTGCTTTGCGAGGAAGGGTCTTCCTGTTACCATTTCCATTTCTCATTTTGATTCCCCTTGCACGTCTCCTTGCCCTGCTGCTTCACAATGCCTCCCGCGTTTTCTCCCCCCCCTCCTGACACTGCGTCTGCCTCTCCCCGTGCGTCACGCAATACGAGTACAGCGTTGCTAAATCTTGAACGTGTTTTTGAACAGAACCGGCAGCGAACTCTGCGTCGCGATGGCGCGACGGCTTCTGCCTCTGGAAGACAGGCCGAGACTGCTGCTCCTCCGGCTCCTCCAATAAAGAGCAACCCTCGGCTTCTGCTGATGGGCCAGCGAGCGTATGTATTTTCAAATCTCGTCAGCATCTTTTCACATGGTACTTGTGGTTATGTATACTGACTCTCCCTTTCCTTCAGGAGCGGAAAATCATCCATTTCGAGCGTCGTGTTTCACAAACTTCCGCCACAAGAAACGCTCTTCTTGGAATCGACATCGCGGCTCCAAAAGGACGCCGTGGCCTCGTTTATGGACTTTCAGGTGTGGGACTTTCCCGGCCAGATCGACTATTTCGAGAGCAGCAACTTTGACATGGACGCCATCTTTGGCGACGTGGGCGCCCTCATCTGGGTGATTGATTCGCAGGACGACTACCTCGAGGCCGTGGCGCGTCTCAACAGCACCATCCTCAACGTGCAGCGGAGCTACCCCAACATCAACATCGAGGTGTTTGTGCACAAGGTCGACGGCCTGTCGGAGGATTTCAAGATGGAGATCCACCGCGACATTGTCATCCGCGTGCAGGACGAGCTGTCGGACCACGGGTTTGAGAACGCGCCTGTGCATTTCCATCTGACGAGCATCTACGACCACAGCATCTTTGAGGCCTTTAGCAAGGTGATCCAGAAGCTCATCCCGCGCCTGGGCCAGCTCGAGGCCATGCTGACGTCGCTCAGCCGGACGTGCCACTTTGAAAAGGTCTATCTCTTTGACATTATCAGCAAGATCTACATTGCTACCGACAGCACACCGGCCGAGATTGCGTCGTACGAGGTGTGCTCCGACTTTATCGACGGCATCGTCGACATTACCGAAGTCTACGGCAGCTGGAACCGTCCCGAGGGCTATCACGAGCGTCTCGAGGCTGCCCAGCACCAGCCTTTGGCCGATCAGGTGGCCTCGCCGTGGGCCGAGAGCTGCATTGTGCTGGCCGACGGCAGCAAGCCGATCCTGCTTCGTGAGGTCGACCGCTACCTTGCCCTGGTGGCCGTGATGAAGGAAGGCTCGTACGACAAGATCCCGCTCATCAATATGAATGTCGATGTTGCCGTCAAGGGCTTGCTCGAATTTTTCAAAATCACTCGTAAAAAGTGACGAGCAGGCGCAAAGTATGAGCACAACAAAAAAAAAATAAAGAAAGAAAAAAAAAAAGAAAAGCTTTGGGTCGGGCGTTTTAGGTAGCGTGTTTTTTTCTGTTCTTTTCTTTCTTTGCCCCATACTCGTCTTTCTCCTTTTTTGTCTAGGTATTTTTTTCGGTCATGTCAATCTGTCATCTGTCATCTCGCACGTTGCAGATACATCCCCATGTCGTCATCATTTGATATTGTTCTCATTCCATCATAGTCTATGGAGAGTCCTCATTTTTTTTTTTCGCACGTCCCTAAAACATATCGTGAAGCGAAGGCAGAGTGTACACACGGTACGTAGTTCCGTCAGCGTGCAACAAACACACGCGTGCCGTTGTCGTGCCGTCATCATCATCAGCAGCTGTGCTGGTGTTTCGCTGGGGGCTCGCTTTTTTAGTGCTTGATTTAGCCCGTGTCGGGGCCAGGACTTGCATCTTCACAACGGGCCCCGTCTTGTGCTTGGTCGTCTCGTCGGCTGGCAGTTGTGGCGCTTCGACATCTGCTGTCCAGCACGGCACGCTCTTTTCGCCCACCCCAACAGCAATGGTCTCCAAAGGGCTCTCCTCGCCGAGGTAGTCGCACCAGGGTATTTGTGTCGTAGCCGACTCCAAAGAGACAGCCAGCAGCTTGGTTGGCAGCAAAATCAAAACGAGACCCGCACCAAGCAGCTGAACATCCAACACCTCCACGTCTGGGCCAGGGTTGAGCACAAGGCCTTGCGTCACGACCGACTGACTGATACCCTCGGACGTGGAAATCACGGACCGGAAGAGGTGAACCAGTGAGCCCTTGTCCTTGGTTGTCAGGGCGGTCAGAGTAAGCGCGTCCGGGCTGTCGTGTCCATCCACAGAGGCCACCTCATCCTTGATCGACATGGCCACTTCGGCCTTGCCAATCGGCGCGCCAACAGATAGTCGAGTCAGAGGGCCAATATGAGTGTGCTTCCAGCCCGACTGGCCCATGTCCTTGAGCACACGGTCGGCGTGCGCCGAAAAGAGCTTGGTGAGAAAGGCAAACTTGGGAAGAGCTGGATGGGGAGTCGTCTTGGCCGTGATGGTGTTGGCCGTGTCATTGGGCCGGCGTCGCTCGATCATGGCCAAAATATCCGGCTCGACATCCATGTCATCGACTCTCTGCATCTCAGCTTCGAGCAGATCCACCAGGCTGTGCGTACCAGCAGCACCCGACCCGGAGCCCAACCGGATCTCTTGCTCCATCAGATTCCAATCGCCTTGCCAGTCCTGGTCATCGGTCTTGCCGAAATGCAGATCGAGCGGGCTCGACAGCAGGTGGTTGCTGATATAGTCGACCACCGGCGTCATGCTCAGCGGCGGCTCCTTGTCAGCCTGCTCTTCGGCCTGGCTGGGCAGCGCAAGACGAACAATCAGTGAGCGCAGCCATGTGGAAAATGTAACAAACAGCTCGAGCTCAGCCACCACAAGACCCAGAGCGCTGTTGGCAGCCAGAATGAGACACGAAACCATGTCCAGAAGCTGGGCCAGCGGCCCGGCCGTGAACCCAATATCATCGACGGCATGGAACTCGGCCAGGCCGCGCAGACGGCTGAGGGCAAGAGCAGCGCGGTCGAGGGCAGGCAGCAGGTTGTCGTGAATCAGATCGCGCAGATTCTGCAGGCCCGTGACGACCGCCTTGTCCCATCTCTTGTGGCCTCTCTCGGCAATGGTATCGACGAGCCACTGCTTGAGCGTGGGCGAGACGTAGCCCGTGAGTGCAGCGACCCGCAGGGCGTGGTCGATGGTCTTGTGTCGCTTCTCCTGCTCTTTCAAGTCGTCTTCGATGCTGGCAAGAAAGCGCGATGGAAGCTCACGGGCAGCCTGCCATTCTCCTTGCATATGGACCTGTGTCTGCTGGATATACCGCAAGAGCTTCTGGAAGGTGGTCGTCTTGGAGCCGAGGAGAGCAAGATTGAACGGCGACGTGTGGAGAAAGGCAAAGTCAAGGGGTGCGAGGAACACAGACTTGGGATCAGACTCGTCATTGCTGAGTAGTAAAGCATGTGTCGTGCTGGCGGGATGCGACGTATGCCGTCGAAGGCCGAGAAGCGCACCATCCGCCTGGTCCGGCAGCGGCACCGTCAGCCGCCCCATGACAAAGGTGTCGTAGATGCTGGCATGAATGGCACCGTCTGCCGTTCCGAGAATCATAACATGGACGGCGTCGGCATCAAGTGGTCGCAACGGCGGGAACATGAACTCGAGTGATGTCCGCGTCGAGAAGACAAACATGTCTTCGCTGGCTGGTCAGCCGTCTGTATCCATGACAAGAATATCTCTCCTCCTCGTACCCCAAGACACCTACCCAGAGCCACCCGACACCGGCAGCGGTGGCAGCCTCGGCAGGTCGTCCTCGACTTCGAGAAATTCAATAGCTCGTGGCAGATCGAGGACGGCTGCTTTTTGCTGGTCGTTCACATCGGCAAGCAGGTCTGTCTGCCCCCGGCCACTGCCACCGCCACTGCGGCCCACCCAATTCTTGGCCCAGCTGATAGAGGTCACGGCTACAGGCTCGCCACCGTCAAACAGTCGAATCTGGTGAACGGCTTTGCTGCTCTCGACACCGGCAAGACGAACCACGCCATCGCTCCATGCCACGGCAAGAAACTGACCTGGCAAAAAAAAAAAAAGTGTTAGATACACAAGCTACTTCCAGATGTATCTTGGCCAATACTTGAACTTGCCATCAGACTTCCACGCCACGGCCTGGACATCCTTGTTGCGCTCTGTCAGCCGTGATACAATATCACCGCCCCGCCGCCGAATGTAAACAACATTGCCGCCGCCAACGGCTGCCGAAAGGTCAATTGTCGGGCATGCTGCAACTAAGCGAGGTGCATCTGCTGGCGGAATAAATGTGCTTTGGCTGAAACGGTGCAGTCCACTTGCGCTGTCCGCCATGGCCGAGTATGCTGAAGTATGACGAGTTTCCCCCATCAACGTTTACATGAAGCTATTCCGGGAAACTCTAGTACTGGAAGCTTGTGATGGAACGCGTCGCTGAGGGCAGGCGCGTCGGCGGCAGGCAGCGCCAATTATAGTGGGACAGTGCACATGGCACTGTATCGATGAGCGCTAATTTTGCCCATTTTAACGCTAAGATCTCCCCGGATACACAGTGTCTATCATGTGCGAATTGTGCTCTCCATCCGCGCCCCGTGATTGGCTTAGCCAATCAATCCCGAGCCATTTGAGGTCCTCTTTTTCCATGCTGCGACCTGCGACGACGACATCACAACGCCTGCACGCCGACGACGAGCCCCGAACACGGCAGCGTCACTCTTTTTGACTCGATCCCTCTTTTTCCGACACCCTATAATCACCGGCATTGTCCGAAAACCGCCAAGATGGCCGGCCTCCAGCACTACAGTACGATGCGATCCTCGGCGATTCGTCGATATTTTTTTCTTTTCCATAGCGACGTGCCGTTGTTTTGTCGGCGGCAGCGATGCTTCGCAAACGGCATGAATGACGAGGACACTGGCTAACATGACTTCTTCCTCTTTTCTAGAGATGGACATGGATCCGTCGCTGATCAAGCTCAACAGTACGTGTAGGAGGAGGAGGAGGAGGAGAGATGGCTCATGGCCCGCGAATACCAGACAATACAACTGCTAACGCTCACAGACATGACCACCAACCGGTACAAGTACTTCCGTTGGACGCCTCGCACTGCCCGCATCACGATCATGTACGTGGCCGTCGTGCCGGCCCTGTTTGGTCTGCTGGCCTACTCGACCGAGGTAAGTGACGACTGCGGCAGCATCACCAGAGTCTCGCTTGCGAGGGCGCACCCAGATGACTGACAAACTGGCTTCCAGGGCAAGTGGAACCTCCGGGGAAAGCGGAGAGGCGACGTTCTGTCCGAGTTCTAAGCTGTCCCGAGACGACAGATTAGACGGACATGAAGGACTGGATCACGGCGACGGGATAGACGGGTATTTTGGGAAGAAGGGGCTGGCAAACGTGCCAGCAAAACAGCGCATTCGACTTGTACATACGAATCTACTTGTTTTACGGAAAGAAACCAGAACTGAGAGAACGGGAAACCAGGCTACAACTTGCCTCGAACATCTCATGGCACGCATGAAGTGTTGCGAAAGACCATAAAAAATATGTCACATGTGATGTCACGTGAAACTTTTTAGCTGTGACGTAGAAAAGCCGGCGTTGCGCGCGGCTGCTAAACTCCCCAAGGCTAATAAGGCTCCATAGGAGACAGCCTTTGATCCCAGCAGCATCCAAAAATCAACAAGAAAAAACCAACCACGAGCGCTTCCAAAAATCACTCTGCGACAGACGCCAAGATGGATTTCAAGTCTTTGATGGCGGCCCAGATGGCCAAGAAAAGGCCAGCATCAGCAGTAAAAGACGACGACAAGACCGCAACATCGTCCTCGTCCTCGTCGCCGCCGCTGGCCAAAAAGTATATGCGCAACAGCGAGATTGAGGAGCAGCGCAAGGCCGCTTACCTCAAAGCGCAAAAGGACCGCGAGGACGAGCGCGCCGCCAAGGCTGCGGAAAAGCGCAAGCGCGAGGAGGAGGCAGCCGAGGATGCGCGGCGGCGTGAAGAGAAGCGACGACGACTGGCGGAAGAATCGCGAAAGCGGCGGCAAGAAAAGGAGGAGGCTGAGGAGCGGGCGCGTCGCAAGCGGCTAGGGCTTCCGGAGCTGCCAGAGAAGAAGGACGGCGACGATGAATCGGGCCAGCACGACGACGGTCTCGACGAGATGGACGAGGAGCAGCTGCGGACAGAGATGCGCAAGTACGGCATCCCTGTCGTCTTGTTTGGTGAGACGCGGGCGCAGAGGCAGCGACGATGCCGGAAAGCAGCGGCGGCAGCGGCATCGGCCATTGTTCATGCCGGAAAGGACCAGCCGATCCCGACGACGCTCGTTCCCGTGCCGGAAAAGGATATGAAGGTGCCGGCGGTGGCGGACATTCCAAAAGACAGCAAGGCCCGCGAGTTTCTGTTCCGGCAGCTTGCCAGCTACTTCAATCTTGTGCTGCGTGAGTGGGAAAAGGCGCTGCAGGAAGCCAGGTCGGCCGACGGCGCTGGCGAGAGCCGCGGTGCTGCCGGGGCGCTGTCGATCATGGAGCAGAGCCGCGCGGGCATCACGCCGCTCATTCGCCGACTCGAAGCGGGAACTGTGGACGACAAGGTGCTTCCGGGCATCGTCGAGATTGTGAATGCTGCTCAGGAGCGACGGTATGTCAAGGCCAACGATGCCTACCTGCAGCTGAGCATTGGCAAGGCAGCGTGGCCCATTGGTGTCACCATGGTCGGCATCCACGAGAGAAGTGCCCGTGAAAAGCTGCACGACGGCGACAAGGGCGGCGTCATGACCGACGACATCACTCGCAAGTACGTCCAGAGCATCAAACGCTGCTTGACCTTTGCACAGGTCCGCTGGCCACCACACGACGCAAGCCAGCTCATGGGATAGAGGGCGTGTGGCGTGTGGCGTGTGGCGTGTGGAGGAATCCAAATATAGGCAAAACAAAAAAGGATTGAAAACGAAAATGAGTTTCGTTCATCTGGTCATAGCGGGAGTTGGCGCGGTCTTTATGGGTGGTTCATATAGCAATTGATTTAAGCTCTATTCATCATGCATAGTTCAAACGCTTCCATGTCATTTGCCTCATCTTCTCTGCTCCCCAGTCGCCCGTTGTAAATCATATCATTCATTTCTGTATGTTGCTTTTCTATTCGTTGCAGTAACAGCACAAACCTCACGCGGAAGATGGCTAGTCTTCATTCGGTGTCTGGGACTCCATCCAACCGCCCATCAGGTTGTTGCCGTTGTTGGCGTTGTTGTCGTTGTTGTTTGGTCTTGTCTGGCCACGGACCTCGAGACCGCCTGCAAGAATATTAGTCCGTCTGAGACGGTCGATAGCGTCGCGCTCGTAGTTTGAGATCGTCTCCACGGCATCCTTGTGCATCTTGGCCCGAGGGTTCTCTCGGACTGGGCGGATGAGCTGGCAAGTTAGCAGGGTCATTCTCGACTTTTAAAAAGTTACATTTATGAAATGAAATTTGCTAAAGTATACACATACCTTGTTGATGGAGTCGATGCGAGCGGACAATAGTCCGCTGCGGATCATGGAGGCGAGCTCGTCCTCAATCGGCTGTTTGAATGCCGTGGCAAATGCGTCGTTCATGCTGTCGAGGGTAACGCACGAAAACGGGCGCAGATAGCTAGTGATGCACTTGTTTCGAATGGTCGCCAGCAGGTGCTCCATATGTGGCTGCAGATACGTGTCCAGCGTCCAGTCGGCACGGTACGACTCGAGAATCGAGAGGCACGAAGCATAGCGGCCGCTCACAAACTGCGCAATAGCGCGGCGAATGTGCGGCTCGAGCTCGAGAAACGAGCGGAACTTGGCGTTCTCCAGCACTTTGCTCTGCAGAGTTGCGCGATCCATGGTCGCCAGGGCAAGGAGGCCGCCGTAGATGGCAATGTCGTTGGCTGAGACGCTGCCATTGGTAAGCTCCGTGACCGAGGCGTTGAGATCCGTCATCCCGGCGTCGATCTCGGTAAACGCCACGGGCTCTGTATCCAAAAAGGCCTTGGCCGCCTGCTGGTACTTATCCTGGCCCAGCCAGGCAAGGCCAGACATGATCCGTGTAAAAGGCTGCATCTTCTTGTTGTCCGATGTGTCCTGCATGTTCTGGATCTTATTGACCTGCGAGCTCACGGATGGCCAGTCGCGTCGCGCAACGGCAATGCGCACCAGCTTCTTGCCGAGCTCGAGCATCTGCTGGGACGTGCTGATGTCTGGCCGCATGCTGCTGTATGCCTCCGTAGCGCCTGCAAGATCGCCTATCGCTTCCAAGTGCGCCCCGAGCTCCTCGTTGCTCATCCGGATGCTCTCCTTGATCATGTTGTTGCGGCAGTTTCGCAGCGCCTCCTCGAGCCGGAACGTCTCGCTGCTGTTCTTTGCAGTCGTCGCCTCTACCCACGCCTTGTCGTAGCGGGAATTGGGGTCCTCGGGCGCCGCTTTCTGGAGCAGCTTGCATGCCTCCTCGTACTTGTGCACATTGTTGAATGTCTTGGCCAAAAGCACCTGGCGCCTCAATGCCTCGACGCAGAGCGGCACAGAGCTCGTGCCGATCGTCATCAGCCGCTCAAAGGGCGCAGGCACATTGTAGTTGCTCAGGTATGAGTCGAGGTCAAACTTGGGCATCTCTGTAGACAGTATAAGCGGTCAATAAATGTCCTGTCCTCGGCACACTCATCGGCATGGACGCACCTAGCACGATCACACAGCCCTGCGCCTCCATCAGGGCAAGAAAGTCCCGGACATTATGGTCGACGCCCTCCATCGTTGTGTCTGTGTCCAGCAGCCCTGGATAGGCTCTCCCACAGTGGGTTTGTCTTCGTTGTCGAGTTGAGCTGTAGTTGTCTGGAGGCCGTCGTCGTTTGATGCCAGATCAAAGTTTAAGTTGCTCTCGTGCGATGTGAGGTCAGGTGCAGCGTCGAGCTGGGGAAAGCCGGGATCTCTGCTAGGGGTGGTGATGCGTTATCCTTTGATGCTCTGTGATCCTAGACTTGCATTCCGGATTGGCCAATGGCTTTCGTGTCGTTGTCCTCGTTCCGCCTGTTGTGTTGCTCTCCAGTTGTTTATTGACGAGGCAGCATGAGAAAGGCGCCGCGTGCACCGAGCTCAAGGCTACCAACGCGGGGCGTTCAATGTGGGGCGAGTGAGAGCAGACTCAGTACATGATTGGTCAGATGGCATTTTATGATGTACCTATGTACATATCTCATCTCTGTCCAGCTTCAATTTCACTCTGCTCATGTTCCATCTCATCAGCGTGTGATGCATTTTGCATAGGTATTTTTCATTCTTATTGTACCTTTATTATTCTGGCCGAAATATGTACCTGGTTAAGTGCGCGAATTTTTTACTTTTTTTTTAAGAAAATATCAAAATATCAGCTTTCCATTTTTTTTTAAAAAAAAAAATTCATGATACCTAGATAATTCTACCTTCCCGGAAATCTATCATAGGTATGTGCCCAAGCTTGCCGTCTACTGAAATAACCATCATTTCGTCATGCCTGGGTTCAATAGGTAGGTCCCTTAAACTCCCATCACCTTCATTTAGGTATTTCAGCCCATCGCATATATTAGGTTCTTTTCATAGATGGCAACCTCAAATACCGCACGTATTTCTTTTTGCTTCTTTCGCGCTGAATTCCAATTCAGCACAAGCCTTGCGCAACTGTGGACACCAACCCCTCCGAAAACCTGCAACCATGGAACTTTGCTCGGTTCGGATCCGCTACCTAATAGGTATGCTAATACGCCCCAAGAAGAGGCTGTGCTATTCCCTGCAAGTGCCATCTGCGTCCAACAAAGGAACAAACTCGGCGCGCCCTATTTGACGGGCAGTTGTCGAGATTGAGCATAACGCCGCAGTCGCTCTTTCCGTCTTCGATGCACCCGGTTAAGATGCACATAGCCGGCAACACCGCTCCTGCCATAAGAGCACAACTGCATTCTCCCGCTGACAGCCTTACAAATAGGTCGTTGTCGAAGCCCGTGTCACACGAGATGCCTGCCGTGTCTCTATGTTACTCTGTTCTCGTGCAAGCAGAGTACACGATTGCATGGCACGAGCCCATTCCTTGGCTACGGCTATTGGGCCTAGGCCTTGTAAGATACGCCAGTAACAACCACAACCATCCACTACCTACCTGCCTACTATGTAAGATACATGTAGGCCTGTATCTTGACCCCATTCGTTCCTTCTGTTTCTGCTCGCATGTGCAGTTCAAATGGAAGGTGCTCAGAATACAGCGGGGCTTTGATTCATATCTCTTTACAAGCACTCTGTGCTGATGCCAACGTTATGACCTTCATTCCTCGTTTCTTTCTTGTTTAAAATACAAAAGTCATCCTGTATTCTTTCTTAGGTATTCTTTCTTGGATATGTAGGTTCTTCGCTGCCGGGCCTTTCATAGAGTTCCACTTTGCTACTGCAAACTTGTTAGGCAAGGACAAACTGTAAAAAA
>JAGKRZ010000487.1:0-15498 GCA_020002355.1 Intubia oerlemansii
AAAAAAAAAAAAAAAAAAAAAAAAAAAAAAAAAAAAAAAAGTGCTGCTATTTAAACACGTAACCGCGTCCCACGGGGGGGAGGGCCGTGCTCGGAAAGGCGGACAACTTAGGATACATCACAAAGCAGCACAACAACGCGGCATGCATAGTACGACACCGAGGGCAGGTGAGCACAGAGAACAGGAATACAGCATGAGAGAATGATGGACGTCGTACCAAGTGCGAGTCCATCGTACGTCTTTTTTTTTCATTCTTTTTTTTTTGTGCATCCGCGTGAGCATCTATGTATGTACGGGGAGCATGGACCGCAGTGTGCCAGTGCTTTTTGTTCTTTGTTTCTTTTTTTTCTTCTTTTTCTTTGCCGTTTTACTGCCTTTCTCTCTTGTGCTCCCTCCAGCCTTCCCAATTCCTCCTTTTTCTTCTTGCATGTCTCACATCCCGCACAGTCCCGGTGTCGAGTTGCCCTTTTGTTTCCAAAGGATGTTTTCAAGGTGCCAGGAGAGGTCGGATCCAAAAGAGGCCATAATTGTCCCTTTTAGTATAGAGAGCTTCTTTCAATTTTTTTTTTTTTTTTTTTTTTTGCAATTTCCTTTTGTTTCCCATACTCTCATCTTGTTGCGACTCCTGTCCCTTCCACGTGCTATATACAAACATACAAAACTGTGCCACAGCGAGCTACTTTTTTATGTTCCCATCTTGCAATGCTTCGTACATGTACGATACATGCGCCGTTGTCTCATCAGCACAGAACTTCCATTATTGTCTCTCACAAGTACTCTCTGTTGAGAACAGCATGTCCTCCAACGTTCCTCCTTGCTCCTTCCCTGTTCGCTCCCTTCGTTCCTTCCCGGGCGCCGCCCTCTCATCTTCTCGTCCTCGTTTTGTCTTTTTGTCTTTTTTTCTCTGTCTCTTTCTGGCTTGGCAGACCTACAAAACAAAGAGTTCCGAAACCATTCTTGGCGCCCCGGTCGCGTGGGAGCACGCAAAGGCTAAAAAAAAGGGGGAAAACGAGCGAGACAAGGGAAGAAAAAGATGTCGATGGAATGCAAATCGCGACATGCAAAACAAAGGCTCACTCTGTACAGAGTACCAAAGGAAAGTGCATGTACAGAGTAAGATTGCACCCAATGGTCCAGTGGTTCATTTCATACATGTACACGCCTTTTTGTATGGCTGGGCTCAATGTTTACTCGTATGGAGTACGATTTGGTGGACGTTTTTTTTTTTTTTTTTTGGGTGTCTCGCCGTGTTCTCCCACCCGATCCTTTTATCTATTTCTTTCCTGTCTGGCCTTCCGTCTAGCGTCCCCACCACATCCCCTCCATCGCAGCTTCCCTATTTTTCCATATTCTCCGTTCGTGGCCGTGCCACATTGGGGGAAGGCACCTTTCTGTTGAGAGCGTTCAGATATCGTACTCCGTACTTTGTACAAAGTACCTACACGCGATGAGGTACGAGTACTTTGTGAACACGGAGCTATCGTTCGCGCCCAAGGTGCGGTTCGTATCCAAGCTGAAAAAAAAAAAAATAGAATGACGGGTAAAAACTGATTACTAGCTCGCGGTCATGACATGGCCTCTCCCGGACTGTCGGGGTCGGATGGCCACCATAACAGGAGGTTTTCTGTTTTTATTTATTCCTTTATTCGCCTTTCCTTTCTCCATTTCTCATTGGTTGTTTTTTCGTGGCACACTCACAACGACGACAGTCGTACTTTCATTATCTACCTACTCCGTACTTCATACCTGTGTCCTGGGTCGCTCTTACTCTGCACAGAGATGCCGTGCGATTATGAACAAGCATACGAGTAGCGGTCGTTCTTGCCCAGCACAGTTTCGCCCCTTTTCTTTTCGCTAGGTCCGTTACCAAATGAATTTTCTTGACCGGTGCGCGGCACGCCCATAACACGACACACGCATGCGACTTTGGGGAGAAAAGTAAACATGATATGCACGACGCGGGTCAATATTCTGTATACACTGCAAGACGCGCTGCAGACGCGCGCTATTCTTGGTACGGCCAGAGAAAAACATTTGGTTGCGTATGCAATGCACGAGAGGTGCAGAACAAGTATCGTACGAGGACAGCATCTGCTCCTTCCATTTTCTTCCTTTGCGTCTGTTGCTTGCCGCTACCCCTCCTGCCCAATTGCTTTCCCTATTCGTAAAAAAGCTCAAAAGAAAAAACGAGTCGGTAAATTCCATCAGCTCGGTCCAAGACCAAAAAGAACCAAACAGGCAAGAGCCAAAAGAAGCCAAAAGGAGCCACAGGAGCCACAATAGCCACAAGAACCACGCCAAGCCCACCACGACCAGAAAAGCAAAAAAAGGCCCAGCAATACGAGTAGGCAACACGCCAGAACGCCAGGACGCCAGAAAATGACAAAATTGAAAAGGATGAGTCGTTGCTTGTACGAGCCGTGATCTTTGCCTGGAAATACACACACCCTCTCTTTTGGCTGGGGACGATAAAAAAAAGTGTCGAAGCTAGCCCACGTTGCTCCTTCCCTCATTCTCTCTTTGCCTGCCGCCCCAACTTCCTTTTGTCCCTTCCATTCAGTGCAGCCACGACTAATTAGGAAAGAACCTTGGCTACGTCAAGGAGAAAAGGGAAAGGAGAAATAAGAAAAAGGAAGAAAAAGAGAAAGAAAAAGAAAGAAAAACAAAAGCAAGTAGAAGAGGAAAAAAGAAAACAGCAAAGATGAGACAAAAGACAGCACTGGCTCATGCAGCTTCGTACATGTACTTTGTGGCGTTTCCTCCTGCAAGACACTCTTCTGGAAGACAAACCCACCCACACACTCTTTCTCGCAGACACACACGGACCACATACCACACAGACCATGCCTGAGCACACACCTCCGTCCCAAAACTTTCCGTCCCAGCACGTTCCCCCGTTCGTCATTTCTTTTCTTTTTTTGAATTTTTCTCTTTGGTCCTGTACTCCGCGCATGTACTCTATATGGAGTCACTTTTGTGCACTTTTTGCGTCTCGAGAGGTCATCATAGCTCCTGCCTGTTTCGTAATGTACAAAAGAAGATACATTGTGGGATACATTGTGGGATACATGCCCATTTGTACACACACAACGACATGCAGAGATCCCCTTCCCCACTTTGAGACTCTTTCCTCTCTTTTTGGCCCTTTTGGGCTCCTTTTGGTTTTTTAGTTTTTTCCCTTTTTCGCTCTTTCCTTTTTGTTTTGCCATTTTTTTCATCTTTCCCGGCCGAGGCCTCCATTTCTGGAGACTTGCTTTTTTTTTTTTCCCTTTCTCACACTTTCCTTTTCTACAGGTAGCTTCTCTTGTTTATTTCCTTTTGTTTTTTGTGTCCATTGAGCGTCTATTCTCCCGCCACTGTGTGTTTGTGTCGTTTTTCCCTTTTTTTTTTCTTTCCCAGCCCACGAGTTCGTTGTACTCCTTGTACTCCTTCCGTAAATCGCATTGCCAAAACTCCACCACGATCTTCTCTTTTTCTTTTTTTTTTCTTTTTCTTCTTTTTCTTCTTTTTTTTGCTTTTTTCGTTTCTTTTTTCTCGCCGGGAGGGCTTGTTTTTTTTTTTTCTCGCGCGCCCACGTTCGCTACCACGCTCGCTACTTCGTACTATCGCTGCCCGTTGTTATCTCGACACTGTCTTTTTACCTGGTCCTCGACTGTTCTGTCATTGTTTCTCTGCAGCAAAAAAAAACGTCTCTTGGAATTCTATTACGTCTCTTTACGCCTCGTTACGCCCTTTTACTCTACGAAGTATCACGTCTTTTTTTTTTTTTCCTTTTTTTTCACTTTTGTGGATGCCACCCATCGGACAATATTCAGTACCTACTTTCTTGCAGCACTTTTTTTTGCCGTCTCTTGTATCCTGCCATCTTGGCATCTCGACAACATCTCCGGAGCTCGACATCTGCTCGCCCGCCAGCTCACCACCACCCATTACCCATGACTGATCATTAGTCACTTCGTCGTCTATACCGCCACAAACCTACACGACATGTCATCGTCTTGATGCATCTCTGACATAAACACCAGTGCCCTTCTTGGTCCTCTCTCTCTCTCTCTATTGGGATTCCTCTCGGATTTTCCGTCTTCCCTTCCCCCCCTCGGGATTGCTCTCCCCTCTGTCCTGCGTCCTGCGGGCACCCGTACCCCTCTGTGTCCTCGTGTGGTCCCTTGTGCCCTCGTTCCTTACGACCTCTCAACTATCGTTGCTGTCGTGATCACTTTTTTTTCCCGGAGGGTACGTCCACCAGCCTTATTTCGTACTGGCTGCCAATTCTCAGCTACCGTCAACCTCATCGGTCCTTTTTCAAGGTATGTGTGCCCATTGTTCATCATCTTGCATGCATCATTCCCAGCAGAGTTCTCAACAAAGAGCTCGAGGTGAGCTTCTGTCCCTTTTCCTCCCCAATACCTTTCTCGTTTTCTCTTGTTTCTCTTATTCCTCTTGTTTTCCCTTGTCTGCTGTCAGTTTTCTTGGTTCGGCCAGCCAATCCAGACTCCGACCGCCTCCACCCACTCTCACACATACTCCGTACATGGTAGAGTACTCCGTACATGCCTTCTTCGTACACGGCCCCCCCCCCCCCCTTCATCGCCCTCGTTTGGCCCTTTTTCCCCTAGCCCTGTTTCGACAGCCCTGTCCTTTTCTATTTTTGCCTTGTTACCTATTTGGGCCTTTTTTTCCTTACCCTTTTTTTTGCCTCTGGTTTCCTTCCCCTCTTCTTTCCTTCTCTTGCATGCTTTTTTATTTGTCTCACCATTTTTATGATTTTAATTTTTTTTACTGTTATTATTTTTTTTCTTGCTCCTCTGCATAACCTTGTTGTTGTCACTACCTACCTATATTTTCTTATTCGGGTTGTCGTTTCAGGTCAGTGACAAGCCCGCATATGCGCGCGCGTCTCTTTCTCTCCTCTGCATTGCGCTATTACCATTGCTGTTGTTTCTTTGCGTCCTTTGGCACTTTCATTCCTTTTTTATTCCATTCTTGTCCTTTTTTGGCCTTGCCCGTTATCCCCGGGGGGCGTCTTGTCAGCTTGCCTGTCGATGCCAAAATAGCCAATGAGGTACCCCTCCTCCTCTGCGCCGTATTGTTTCCGTCTTTTCGGGCTCGGTGATTTGGTTCTTTTTTTTTTATTCATACTCCTATACCTACTCCTATACCTCTGTTCCTTTCGCCATCCCACAGGCTTCCGCGCTGGCCCTCCGAGTGACTGCTCCGGCTACTACTGCCGCCGCCGCCGCCGCCGCCGCCGCCGCTGCCGCTACTGCTGCCACACGCACACACAAATACACACACGTACACACACGTACACCACATACACAGAGATACTGGCGCGCGGCTTTCCTTCTCCCAATTCTGCAGCCTCTTTTTTTTTTCTCGTACTCTGAACCAATTGTCTCGTATCTCCCTCCCCCCCAAAATTCTTGTCACCTTGATTCTATTTCTTTTTTGAATTTTTCTTTTTTTGATTTCTTTTTCCTGTCCTTCCTTCATCCCTCTGCGTGATCCCTTGTCCCTAGTCCTTTTCGTCATCGTTTCGGGGGGAGTGTCTCCTCCAGTCACCTCGCACAAGAATGCATGCTCACCATAGAACAACAGCCATTCCACAACGGCTGCTAGCCCGTCAATGACATCCCAGGACGGCTGCTGCGTCGTTTCCCTCCCCTCGCCCCTCCTTCGCCCTGGCCTCTTGCAACCACTAGAACCACGGGATTTCCCAAGGCTTTCTTTCCGGCGGTTTACAGTTTCATCTCAAGCTTTTCTGTCCCGGACTCTACCCCGGACTCACCCCCGAATTCTGCCGTCGACCTCCGTCCGCCGTCGATATCGCCACGCCAAAAGCCAATGTCGGCGCCTCACCGTGGCTTGCCTCCACCGGCAGCCATGACGCTGGCCCAACCGCAGCCGCCGTCTATGCAGGGCCAAGGACATCCGCACGCTTCACCATCGTTACACCATCCTCAACCACCTCCGTCTCACCCTCACCCTCCTCATCACCAGCAGCAGCAACCACAACCATCACAGCATCAACAACCACCACCACCACCATCACAACAGCATCAGCACCAGCCACATCCCTCTGTCTCGCAGCTGCCTCCACCGCCACCATGGCAGATGCCCGGCTCCGGCGGCGATGACACCATGCGTGCATGGCTGCTGGCCAAGGCTGAGGAGGAGAAGCGCCGGGCCGAGGAGGAACGGACACGCCAGGAATCGCTGCGTCTCGAACAGCGCCGCACCGAGTACGAATTGCTGCGCGCCTCCATCGCCGGCGGCGTCCCGCCGCCCATGGTGCCCGTGATCTTTGCCGGTATGGCGGGCGGCAACTTGCCCCAGGCAGCCCTGGAATGGGCTCACCAGATCATGTTTCCGCACGGTCCACCACCAGCGCCGCCTCTTCACATCCAGCAGCAGCAACTGCAGCTTATGCCAGGTCCAGGAGGAGGCGAACCAGGCATGCGTCCTCAGGAACCATTGTCGTCACACCGGCCAGAACACGAGATGCAGCAGCAGCAGCACCAACAACAGTCTCAGCCACCGCAACAACCGCCTCCATCATCATCCCAACAACATCATCATCACCACCCGTCTCTTCACCAGCAACAACCACCTCCGCCGCCGCCGCCACCACCGCCACCACCACACCCGGCACAACAGCAGCAGCAGCAGCAGCAGCGCCCGCCATCACCCCCGCCTCCACCGCCCATGCAACAGAGACAGCCGCAACACCAGCCTGCATTCGGGTCCTTTGGCAGTGGCCGTGAAGGCAGCGTCCCAGGACCGGCTGGACCGGGCGGACCAGGCCCGCCACCAGGCTCTTTTATGCCGCCCAACCCCCCATCACCAGCACGGCAGCGGTCTTACACTATGCCGTCGTCTGGACCAGGTCGACCGGGCGGCCCAGCTGGCCCTGGCGGACCCGGTGGTCCCGGAGGTCCCGGCCAGTCGAATCTGCCAACCATCAACACCAACGTACCGCATGCCTTTGGCCAGCAGCAGCTCGACCTGCAGGGGTCTCCGCCCATCCACTTTCATCACTGGCAGCCGCCGGCTAGTGGTGGCAGTTCTTCCAGCGCCGGAGGTGGCGGCAGTTCCGCCCAGACAAGCACTCCACGTAGGTCTTTTCGTGCTTCTCCGTCTTCTTTGTTTTCTTTTCTTTGCGTGGACGTTCCCGCTCTAACACATCTCTCCCTTTCACAGTGAGTGAATCGCCTAAAAAGCGCAAGGCCACCGGCCCTCAGTCAGCTGCGCCGCCGCCAGAATCGCGGCAGCGGTTCCGTTCGCCGCCCTTTTCGGGGCACAGCTCAGGACCCATGTCGAGCCAGCCAGCGGGCCGGCGTCGTGGCCACGGCCGCCAGCGCAGTGATGTGGCTTCGTATCGAGGACTCGGACGAGGCAGTGCCGGTAGCGTGAGTCTCAGTCGAGGCATGTCGCCCTCTCCGTACACTTCTGCGCCTCCATCGGCGCCGCCATCCGGCGAGGGCGATGAGGGAAGCTCTCGTGCTCAGCAGCCATCGCAGACATCACAGCCATCGCAGCAGCCGTCGCAGCAGCCGTCACAGCAAACATCATCTCAGCAGCCATCTCAACAGCAGCCGCCTCCTTCATCCTCTCAGTCTTCCCAATCTTCCCAGCGGGCCAGCGTAGGACATACCCTCTCGTCGATATTGTCGGAAGATCCGCCGTCGAGTGCTCCTCCTCCTCCGCCTCTCTATAGCCAGGTGCACAGAGACCATTCCCATCGGGATCACCGAGAACACCGGGAGCATCGGGAGCATCGGGAGCATCGAGAACATCGCGAAGCTGAGCAGAGTGCCAATAGTAGCAGCGAACGCCACCGGTCGCCGCGCCGCCACGCAGACGAAAAGAGTGAACGAGAGGGTGACTGAAAGGGAATAGAGGGAAAATGTAAAGGTTGTTGTGTGGCCTTTAAGGGAGAAAGGACCAGAAAAAGACAAAGTCTGACAAAAACGTCAAACGGTGGCACGACGTCTCGCTTCCAACATGGTTCAGCATGGAGTTTTGAAAAAAAGAAAGACCAAAAAGGAACACCCAAAGAAGGAAGGACAAGACATCACTCGGCTATCAACGCAAGACGGGGTGGGAGGATTGTCCAACGCGAGACAACAGGTCACTGACAAAAGTGTGGCAAAAACAAAAATTGGTGTTCTCTTTCCTCCTTTTCTCTCTCCTCTCATCCGTTCCGTCACTCCATGCCAAAACCCACAGCAAACATACATCGGCGTCAAAGATGCCTTGTCTGCATACTCTCCCGGAAGAGATTTATATATAATGGCCCTTTTCATCCTAATGACACGCCATGACGACGAATGACTCGCTGCCCATGTTATCCACGTGTACGGAATCGTCACGCAAAAGGCAACATGGAGCACACACACTCTTCCCTCTCCCTCCACAAAAATAATTGTTGATCATCGTTTTTTATTGCAGATCAAACTGCCATAAAGTATGGTTGGGAAAACCCCCATGAGCATTGATGATTGTTTTTTTCTTTTTTTTTTTGCCCTCGTCTTTCATCTTTTTTTAGGGATGGGGGACATACATGAACATATAAAGGAAGAGAGGATATTGGTTACTTGCAGGGATATTTTCGATATTGGACATTTCATGAAGCGTTTTCCTTTTTTTAAATCATTGTTTGTTCTTATCTTTCTACTCGCTTTCTCTCCTTTGTTCTTTCCCCTTGGTTCTTGAAAAAGGGTGTTGTATCATTTCGTATACCAATTTCTTTTATGGAGCATTGGGTGATGGAGAAGGACAAAAAAGGATATTCCATTAATGATAATTGAAGAGTTAAAGTGTAATACTAAAGAATATTAAGATATGAAAAAGAGAGAAATGAGACATGAGAAATGTAGACATAAGAAAATTAGAGAGCATAGCCAAAGAGTGACGGCGAGTGTGAAATACTATAAAAAAAGACAGGAAAAAGACAGGAAAGAATATAGAATATCGAACAGGAAAGGACTGAAAAGAATGGGTATCATCTTTTTATTTAAAAGATTGTTTGGTTGCTTTTTTTTAAAAAAAAAAGACAAAGGAAAAAGAGACGTCAAGTCGTGGGTGAACGAGGAAAAAGAAAAAGAAATGAAAAAATGGAAAGAAAAAGAAGAAAAAGAAGAAAAAAGAGTGCATGGTGCAAAACGGCATTTCACCGTCTTGATTTGCGCTGATGCCGTCGCCATTCTGCATAGACAACCTTCATGAGCAGCTCTTCGTTCTTGATGGGCACCCAGGATGTCACGGCCTTCATGGCATTTTCAAAATCGGCATCCAGCAGGACTTCTTGCAGAGCATCCATCAGCGCCGTGCTGGCCGCATGGAGAATGGCCAGGTTGGCCTTGGCGGCCGATGGAGGCGGGGCGGCTGCCATCAGCGTCGCCGTCGCCGTCGTGCTCTTTGTCGGTTGTGGCTGTTGTGCGCCAACTGTCAGGGGTCGGCCGCCAAAACTAATCTTGCTGACCTTGCTGGCACGACTGGCGCGGCTGGCGCGGCTGGCAATGCTGCCAATGCTGACCTTGCTGGCCATACTGGCAAGGCTCGACAGACTAGCTGATGTTGATGGGCGCGGCCCCGCACCTGCACCAGATCCTGCACCAGATCCTGCACTGGCTGGACCCAAGGCAGCGGAGGTTGACGGCCGCGCAGTGGACGGTCGCGACCAGGGCGCGCTTCCCAATGCGGATGTGCTTGTCGAGTCGGCCAGCTCGCCATCGCCCAGCAGCATAAAGACGTCCCAGATGCGGAGCTGAGCGGGAAAGGGCACCGACAGATTGAAGAGCGTCAGGTACCAGCGCGTCGCGTAGGTGGCCGGGTCGATACCGAGCTCGGCCAGCTTGGCCGATACGCGCTTGTTGTTGCGCGCCAGCCAGTCTTGCTCAAAGGCGCCCAGGGCTTCCATGAGCCCGCCGAAGCCGGGCTCGTACAGCCGCGCCAGGCCGCGCAGGTGGAACAGCCGCACCATCATGACAAAGCACCGCTCTTCGTCATAGTAGCACAGCAGCGTCGCCGCCAGCGCCGCCATGCCCTGGACGTAGCCCGTCGCCGGCAGGTAGAGCGAGAGCGCGTGCAGCACGCGGAAGAGCAGCCGCTGTCCGCCGCGGTACCGCCGACGAAACATGACGTGTCCGTTGACGGTGCGCGGCACGTCCAGGTCGATCTGCACGTCGTCTGGCGACGACTCGGCCTGCAGCGAGTGGAACGCCGCCATGAGCTGCTCATCCGTCTCGCCGCCGTCGGGCTCGGTCAACCTCGGCGGCGGTGCTCCCGGCAGAGGCGGCACGCGCTGCGCGCGTCTGCGCTGTGCGCTCGATGCCAAAAAGGAGTACCATGCCGACGCGCGCCACCGGTCGGGAATGCCCTTCCACGTGCGCTCGACGAGTTTGGGGTGGTGCAGGTCAAACTCGAACTCGGTACTGCCGCCCTGCGCAGGAGACGACGATGCCGATGCCGATGCCGCCGCCGCCGGCCGCGCAACGACTCGCGCCATGCGCCGCCACTTTTCGGCACGCTCCCATTCTTTGCGCTTGACGGCCTCCACCAGGCGCTCGGCATCCTCGTCCTCCGTCATGTCGCTGATACCGGGCGCCATGGTCAGCATATCGCCGGCCTCGTCAATCCAGCGGCGGTCCTTGTTGTGGGGCAGCTGGTTGGCGGCGGCGCGGATGGATGACCGAGCCACGGCCGCCGCGGTGGCCGTGGTCGTTGTGCCGTTGGTGCGGCTGGTGTGAACGGAGCGGGCTGTGCGACGTGAAGGCGAACGGGAGGCGTGGCGCGCGCTGAGACGCCGGCCCAGAGATCCGAGGCCGCTGAACCCACGAAGGGGCGCGACCTTGTCCTCGCTGCCCTCACCGTCGCCGTCCTCAGCGCCGGCATGGGCGTCGACCGCAGGTGCTGCCGTCTGCGGGCGACGAACGCGAATGAAGCCGTAGCGGTCGACATCGCCAATGTCGACATCCTCGTAGTCCTCAAGGCCACCGGCCAGCTCGTAAGCGGCACGACTGTCCTGGGCGGATGATGCAGACGGCGTTGGCCGGTCCTCCTGAGGCTCAGAGACGACGACCTTGGGCAATGCCACTGTCGGTTCTGCTGCTGCTGCCGCCGCCGGTGTCAGTATGGGCGCCGATGTTGGGGCAGGTTCTGTGCCTTCTGTGGCTGGCCGGGGAGGGAGGTCGAGGTGGTCGCCGTCGTCATCAAAGGGTGGCTGCAGCTCGGGCAGGGGCAGAGAGACGGACGATTCCGTGGCGGAAAAGCCGATGCCCGTCGACATGGTGTTGGTAGAGTTGGTAGACACGAAGGAGGTGCGGACGTCGGGAGGTTGCAGGGGAGGGTCAGGAGGGGGAGGTTGAGGTTCAAGGGGAGGAGGACCAGACGAGTTTGTCGAGGGGGTGGCGGCATTGGCGGCATTGGCGGCATTGTTGATGTTGTTGGTAGTGTCTTCGTCTCTGTAGAACGCCAGAGCAGCGGTCAGCAGACGCCTTCAGATGCGTGCAGGCTGCGTGGGAGAGGCAAAAGAGGCAGAAGAGGCAGAAAAAGCATACGGAGAGACAGGCCCGTCGGCCGACGAGGGTGCATCGGCCGGGACGACGGCAATGGACGGCGTCCGTGTGAAAGAAAAGGGACCCCCAGGAGCCCCAGGAGCCCCGTAGAGCGACCGCACCTGCCGCGACTCGCGATCGACATCGGGAGTGATAGGGCGGGCCGTCGGCGGAGGGGCAGGAGAGAGCGTAGAGTCCATGTTAGGATCGAGGGGATCGAGAGGATCAAAGGATGACAAGGAAGATTCGAGGCTGATGGCTCTCTTTCCGCCAAACATGAGGCTGCCGCGCTTGGAAAAGGTCAGGGTCTGCAGGACATCGTCTGCGAGCAGCGCCTCGGTCGGGATGTCCGTGTCGAGCGAGGGTGGCTGCGGCGGATGCGCAATGGCAGACTGCTGGGGGAGAGTGGGCGGCGAGGACGAGCGCTTCAAGACGGTCGGAGTGGAAGGAAAAGTGGTATTGTTGGAAAACGGCCGGCGACGAGAGTCGGACATGGAAAGCACGCGTGACAGGAAGGAGGGAGTGGGGAGCGAAGCCGATGGGGCAGACGGGGCAGGGCCAGGCTGGGCCGATGGGGCTGGCTGGACGGACTGGACAGGCAGGGCAGGCAGAGCAGATGGGGCGGACGGGGCAGACGGGGCAGGAGCAGCGGTCGACGACGAAACGCGCAGGGGGATGCGGGAGGAAGGAGCATTGCTTGCCGGCGGGGATGCGACACAAGAAGAAAAAGTAGGGGAAGGAGCGACGCGAGGCTCGACCCTGTCCTTGGTGCCCTTGGTGTCCTTGTGGGCCGTGTGGACCTTTTCCTTGTCGTCCTTCTCCTTCTTGTGGGCCTGCTGAGCGCGGTGGGACAGGGGCGACGCTAGCTGCGGCGACCAGACCGGATTGGGCTTAGACAATCTTTTCGATTGATTGGGACTGCCCGCGGTCTGCAAGGGGCCAGAAGGCACAGAAGACGCAGGAGCGGCAGGTACAGATGACTCAGCCGTCGTGCTGCGGCGCATCTTGGGAAGGCGCCATCCTCTTTCGCGACTGCCACGCGAGGACGACGATGTGGGGGAGACAGGGGAGGAGGCCGAAAAAGCGTGCGAAGCACGCGACGAAGAAGAGGACAGCGACGATCTCGGCGACGCAGGCGAGTTGGGCGCCGATTGGGCGGAGGGCTGAACCGTCTGGGCTGACTTGGTCGACTGAAACGTCGCGCGGACTGGCGTCGACGGAAGAGACGACTTGGGAGTAGGCGGCAGGGACTTGACGGGCGTCGGCGGCAGCGATTTCACAGGAGTAGGAGGCAGCGACTTTGTCTTGAGAGCTTCCTTGTTCTCCTTTTCATCCTTGATCTCTTTCTGGGCCGTCGTGCTGCTCGCACTGCTCGTCCGCACGGGAATGCGCGGGGCAAAAATCTGGCTGGCGCGAGTGCGCATGTTGGGCAGGCTGGGCGCCGGGCGGACCGTCCGCGGCGTCGAGGGTGCTGAGGTTGAGGTTGAGGACGTCGGCGGCGGAGGCGGCAGACGCGAAGGGGGAGGCAGAGCGACAAATGACTTTTCGTCGTCGGAAAGGAACGAGTCGTGCTTGTTGATGCTGCCAGCCTTGCCCGACTCTTTCGTCTTCTCCTCGGCCTTGTCTTTGGCCTCATGCTTGGCCTCCTCTTTGGCTTCCTCCTTGGACTCCTCCTTGATGGGAGTAAAGACCATGCTGACAGATGCACGCAGAGCAGGGTGCTGCTCTGGCGGCGGCGGGGCGAGACCCGGTGGGCGGATGATGACGAGTGGCAGACGGCTGCTGCTAGACGATGGTGTGCGCGTCATGATGACCTGTGTTGTCTGGGACTGGACTTGTGTCTGTGTCTGGGGCTGTTCGCACGACGGTGTGACGGGTGTGGAGGGTGGCGACGATGCCAGGGACGAGGCTGTGGAGTAGTAGGAGGATGCCGACGAAGCAGAAGCGGCGGACGAGACGGGAAAGAGAGGCGAGAGCGGTGATGACAGGCCGCCTTCTTGGGTGGATGTCGGTGCTGTTGATGCGGCCAGCGACCGCGTGGAGCGTGTGCGGCGGATGTAGAGGGCGCTGCTGCTGGACGAGGTCGTCTTGGACGTCACCATGACGGGCGGTGCAGCCTGGACGGTCTCTTCGTAGCGGAGGGCGACAAGGTGTGGCGACGGCCAGGGCAGTCGGGACGAGCCGTTGCTGCTGCCGACGCTGTTGAGGCGTTGGAGGGCCATGATGATGGTGTTGATGTGAGTGAAGAGCGTTTGCTTGATTCTGTGGTGATGCTGTGATGATGTTGTTTCTGATGCTGCTCGTTGAAATTGTTTGTAGTTGCTCAAAAGTGCTTTCTCGAATTTGTTGAGAAAGCGTATGATAAAAGAGAGAAAAGATAAAAAGGACAATGGAGAGCAAAAAGAAGCAAGAGGGATGAAAGTGAAAAGGGAGGCAGGGTGGCCCAAATAATATAAGTCGTGTGATGTTAGTATGTCAATGTGTGGACGCGTTGTGATCAACGAATAACAATGGGCCAACGTGCAAAGGGATGGATGGTGGTTTGATATCAGAATCCAACACAATAAAAAAAAGATGGGGTAGACGAGGGAATAATAATGACGAGAGGAGAAACAATAAAACAGAAGAACGAGGAGGGCAGGAAGATGGGGGAGATATAAGACAAAAAAATAAAGAAGAGAGGGAGAGACAGGAAAGAAAAGAGATACTCCCACCCGAGCAGACAATCAAGGACGTGACTAGGACGTGACAAATTCAAACCACTTTTGACTTGCATAAGAAGAAGAAAAAATATCAAGACAACGTACTCCATATACGTGTCGAGGAGGGGGAAGAGGGAGGGGTGGAGAGGGAGCAAACCCAAACAGCTCGCAAAGTGAACCGCACTTCTCTCCAAAAACGTCACTCGCTTTTACTCGCTTCTCCCAACCGCCCACGACAAGCCACGGCACATCATCCGTCCTCCGTCCCTCTCTCTCTCTCTTTCGCTCGACAGGGGTCTCTGGCCATCGTTGGGTTGATGGGGGTTAGCTTTGCGTGTGACGTGGTTGAGGTACAAACGGTGCCTTACTGTGGGTGTGTGAGTCGGTGTACCGGTCTGGACTGGCTTTTTTCCTCTTTTTTTTTCTTTCTTTTTTTTCGCCTCTCTCTTTTCTGTTTTTACTTTTTTTTACAGTGGGTTTTACCGCTGCCCCTCACCACCCTCTTCTCTCTGTTTTTTGCACTACTTTTCTTTTTTTTTAGAGTCTTTTCTACTCTTTTGCCTTTTGCCTTTTGGCGTGCTCTTCGCCTATCGACAGGAAATTGAAATTACTGTAAAACGATCATCGCCAGGGATGGGTATGGAGTAAATAGAGTTGGGCCAAGGAACAGGGTATCTCTGGCGCTTGCGAGAAGCACGCGAACACGAAAATATGGGCAGGGGAAAGACAAAGAAAAAACGACAACAAGGCAAAGAGAGAACCCAGTGTCCCAACATGTGGCGTCCTCGACTGGTCCTTCCTCATCCGCATGCGTCTTGTCGTTTGATCCTTTGGACCGCTGGTTTGTCCCGCTGCTCGTTTGCACTTGCAACAAGTCGCGTTGTTCCGTCGACCGCTTTGAGTGGCCCGGGTACTTCTCCGCCATTCATATGCTGCCAACTTGCAAACAACCTCCCCCCTCGAACGTTACATGTAAAAGAAGAGAGAGGGCAAAAAAAAGATACGTGGCGCACGTACCTTTTGATTTTTTCCAGACAATGAAAATACACGACTCAGAATCCTATCTGTACCTTGCATTGGCGGCCCACCATGACAAGAAGAAAAGTTTGACCGCTGCAAGGGATGTATCTCACTCGTATGTGTTTTTTTTTTTTTTTTTTTTTTTTTTTTTTTTTTTTTTTTTTTTTTTTTTTTTTTTTTTTTTTTTTTTTTTTTTTTTTTTCTTTTTTTTTTTTTTT
>JAGKRZ010000488.1:0-15367 GCA_020002355.1 Intubia oerlemansii
TTTTTTTTTAGGTAGCCATTATCATATTATTTACTTGTTTATTCTGCCCTTTTCCTTCACTCAAAATATTATCATATTTTATCATGCCTCACTTTTCGTCTTCCGCCCACGATATCGTCATCTTTCATGTATGCCCACATGTGCTTCTCCCATTCGTCACTCTGTCCATTCACTCTGTCCATTCACATCCGTCATCCGACCCAACATTGTGAAGCTGCAGGACATGACCCTTGTCCTGCTTTGAAGTCGATACAGCCAAAATGATTGGCTGTGAGTCGACGACAAGTGGGTGATTCTAAGCAAACAGCGCAACGGGCAGCGTGTTTCATGTTTGTTTTGGCGCCGGCGGCAAGGGAGACAAAAAAGTGTGCAATGTGAAAAAGTGACGACAGAAAAGAAGTGAAAGAAAAAAAAGGACGGAAAACAGGAAAACAGAAAAACAGGAAAGCAGAAAACCTGAAGAAACACATCGTCAGCAAATCCCTCTTTGATGTCCTTCTGCAACGGCATGCATGTTGAATCAGCCACATGGCCGGATATGGTACAATAAAAAGAGACTGAAACAAGAGATAAGCAAAATAGATACGCGGCTGCTGCTTAATATTCGCGTGCATAAAAGAAGTCGTTGAGATATGGGCTGCTACAAAGCATAGCGCCTGTAGATCACCGCCTACTGTTTACAGCGTTGACAAAGACCGCTAAAAAAGACTGCCAACAGCCTAAACAATCACACAATAAAACGCCAAGCGCACTTCGGTTTTGTCCTTTTTTGTCCACATCATGCATCGCCCCATCGCGCGCGCGCCACCCTTCACCCCCTGGCGCGTTTCACCTTGTACCGCCCGACTAGCAGGTACGCCGACGAGACAAGAAAAAAAGCCCACCAGGGTGAGCTTTGTACATATTTAGCCAATCAGAAATCTGGATCGTACCCACCTCCTCTCTCTTGTCAGAAGCAAGAGCTGATGGAAATGGTCGACATGTGCACGGAGGAGGGGAAGGAACGAGTGACGGCCAGTATTGTGAGAGAGCAGCAAGAGCGGCAAGAACAGCAATAGAGGCAGGAGCGAAACTCGCATTTACAACAGAACGAGAAGGAGCACTCCATCTGCACCGGCGGCACCTTCCTTTCGTCATCCATCTTCTTGTAGCAGACGTTCCAACGGGAAGGAGCAAGTCCAGCGGCTATTGCCCAATTCTGCAGACCGGCCCCACTGTTTTTTTGCACCTTTTCGCGGAACGCCTCCCACCTTGATCGCCAACGGCATTGCACCCTCTTTCTGCTGCCATTGCTGCATTTGCTGCCATTGCTGCTGCATCTCGTTCCTTTTGTTCCTTTTGTTGCTCTTCGTCACAAGCAAAGAAAGACTTCTGGCACCGTCTGCTACTGGACGGCACCCCCACCATTGCAGACCCTGCTTTTGGATGCCCGGCGAACGCAGCACGGCAGCCGTGTGTTTGACCCGGTTGTGTGACGAGTTCTCGTCTCTCCAATCCCGCCTTTCATTTCCGCCGTCGCTGTCTGTCGTGCTCTTGTCTCTCTCTCTCTCTGTGTCTCCTCTTCAGGCTTTTTCCCCGTCCACCGTTCTCTTGTGATCTTGTGGCCTCGTACGGAGTCCCCCCCCTTTCTCCATCGTCGATCCCACCCCCGTCAGCTGTCTGTTTCGCCTGCCGCCCTGTTGCTGTCGTCTCTCGACCTGTCGTTTTGCCATTTGGTCGTTTTGTCGACTTTTCTCTATTACTTTTTGCTGTCTTTTCTACGTCCCAACCCACCACCACCACAGCCACCACCTCCATCACAACTCCCACCACCAACAAGTACACCGACCACCCCTCCTCTTCATACCCCGGTCAACCTCTCTTCGCCTTCTTTGTCTCTTAAAAAAAGAAGAAACGACGCTGCGACAACAAAAAGATACCTCCCACGACGTCTGCACATCTGACAAAGCAGATCCCTGAACCTTTTTTTCTCTCTTCGTCTTCTGCAAGCCGCACCCACCACCCCGGACCACCGACAACCCCTGTCTCGTCTCCATTTCTCGTCTCCATTCCTGGTCTCCATTCTGTCGCTTCTGTCGCTTCTGTTTCTCATCTGTTTCTTCTCTGTTTCTCTTCTGTCCTTCTTTTCTTTTTCCTTCTTGCCCCCTGTCGTCCCTCTTTCACAAGGCCCTGGCCCGTGCATCAAAGAAACCCTTCTCTGCTTCTATTTTATTTTTCCCCTCGTCTTGTTCCGGCTTCGTCACCCAATCCACCACCCGCCGACAGCGATAGGAGTAAACAGTCGACAGTCAACAGTCAACAATCGACACCCACAGATAATCACCACACACGATTATTACGGCCCGCGACTATTTGAAACCCGCCGCTTCCTCGCCCTCTCTTTTTTTTTTTTGCATCGCCTCACCATCCCCCCCGCCGCCGCCGTCGCCGTCCCTGTCTGTCGTGTCTCACACACCCTTCATATACCGTCACCGACTGGTTTGGCTGGCGTCTATGAGCACAGTCTCTCGCTCCTGGCCTGTCATATTGCTGTGCTAGGGAGGGGGTTGTGTTTTTGCTGTCGTGGACTCGTGGCATTGTCTTTAATATTTATTTCTGTTTTTGTGTCGGGGTTTCAGATCTCTTCGCTTCCTTTTTTTGCCTTCATTTCCTTTCTCTTGGCTTTCTCCAGCAGTTTCTCTTTCCATCTTTTCGTTCTTTGCTTCTTTTCTACACATCTCAACTCGACAACTCGACAACTTACAGCTGCCGATCGTCGTCGACCGTTGCCGACCCGAAACATTCTTCAGATCGACAACCATATATCACATATTTCCCCGACATTCCTCCGCCGATCACACACATCATCTGCTTGTCTATCTGCACGCCGCCGCCGCTCTCTTTCCCCTCGTGGAAGCGCCGATCGGCACGAGTTGTGGTCAACTCACAGCTTTTAACCTTCTCGACACCTCTTGACCACCTACTCCTTCTTTCTCTCTCGCAATGGCCATGCTTGCTGCCAAGTCGTCGCCCTTCCCCCAGGGCTCCGCCGGCATGCCGACCCCGCCATCCGCCTACGCCCCGACTCGCCGCGTCATCGTCACCACCGGCGCCTCCGGCACCGCCTTTGCCAGCCCGACCGAGTCCGACTTCTCCGACTCTGATAACCCCGACTCTGTCAGGAACTGGGACGAAGACCGCGTCTGCGAGTACCTCCGCAGCGTCAAGTTTGGCGACTACGAGCTCACCTTTCGTCAAAACAGCATCAATGGCGAGAACCTGCTCGAGATCGACAAGGACATTCTCCGCGAAATGGGCGTCGAAAAGGTCGGCGACCGCGTCCGTCTCTATCTCTGCATCAAGAAGCTGCGCACAAAGCTGTATGCCAACCAGAAGCGGCGCGATAGGGTGAGTTTTGGTTGCAAAATATTTGCTGAGTTTTGCTCCCGTCGTTCCACTCTTACACTGCTTTCACCTTCCCTCTAGGAAATCTTTGGCGGCCTCGATATCCAATATGTCCAGACATCCTCCTCCTCGTCCTCTCCACGAGTCGTCAACACCGCCTCGTCCCGCGGCCCCGCTGCTGCCTCCAACAAGCGCTACTCACGACAGCTCGATGCTTCCGCCGCCCTGACCCCCGAGAGTATAGCAGCGACAAAGTCCTCCCGTCCCAACTCGCCCCTCAACGGCGCCGACCCGTCCTCGAGTCGCTCTGCCGCCGCTTCATCTGCCGCTCGCCCCGCAAGATACCCCACCCCGACCGCAAGTCAACAACAACAGCAGCAATCGTATGCCGGCCAGCCCGCGGCCGCCGCTGCTGGCCGTGCTCTGGCCCCTGTGCCGCCGGACGCGCAGCCGTCCAATCGTCTGGTAGTGGCCCACACCCGCAATAACTCTAGCGTGGACGGTTCTCTGATGGCTGCTTTACCACAGAACCAGGACGTGATTCGTGTCATTTCTACCGGTGGCGTCACCAAGGTAGTCAAGATTGCCGACTGCAAGACGTGCGAGGAAGTCATGCGCGTCACCCTGCGCAAGTTTGCCCTCCGCGAAGACCACGAGCGCAACTACTGCTTCTGGGTGCTCGCCGGCGTCGACGCCGACCCCAGCCAGTGCATCCGCCTCAGCGACACCGAGCTCTGGCGCATCATCACCGACCAGACCCGTCCCGAGCGCAACCGCCTCATTCTCCGCCGCGTTCCCGCCGGCGAGCCGGGCCAGTCCGAGCTCGAGCGTGCCGCCGCCATTGCCATGGAGGAAATGCAGCAGAACCAGAGCCAGGGACAGGGTCAGGGCCAGGGCCAGACGGAGAGCCAGAAACAGAACAGCAGCATGCCCTCGGTTGACCTGCGCAGCCAGCTCAAGGTCCAAAAGGTGCTGGGTGAGTCTTGGGACAACCTCAAACACTCGCAGCCGGCACACCCACCCCTTTCGCCCAGGGGCATCACGAGCCACGACCGCGAGCGCAATGTCAGCAATGCCGCCCGCGACCTCGAGCGACCCGGTCCCGCGGCCGATTCGCAGCGGGCCCGCAACGGCCGGACGGGCGTGCTGCGCCAGTTTGGCGGTCTCCGTCCGCCGAGCGAGCTGATCGCGTCGGATCTGACGACGTACTTCCCCGACCACGCGCGCGAAGACATTGACCGGACGGCGCGTCTGTCGATGCGGCGCTCTCAGCGTCTCAGCAAGGTCAACAGCCGGCTGAGCGTGGCGAGCAGCCTGAGCTATGCGTCGAGCATCCAGGACGCGCCGCCGATCCCGACGATTGCCGACAGCTGGCTGAGCGCGACGAGCCAGCTGGCCAAGATCCAGACACGCGAGCACCAGCGCGGCAGCCCGAGCAACAGCAGTAACGGCAGCAGCGACCAGCGGAGCATCCGGGTGCCGCATTCGTTCCGGGACTCGGTGGCGTCGTCGATGCTGGACACGCTGCAGGAAGAGTCGACGTCGGCGTCGTCCATGGTGGCCGAGCCGAGCCGCAAGTCGTATGTGTCGTATACGGAGAGCAGCAGCGGAGCTAGCAACGCCGGCAGCGGCAGCGGTGTTGGAGGTGTCGGTGTCGGTGTCGGTGGCGGAGGAGGCTCAGGCTCGGACGCGGCGGCGGCGGTGAGCGTGACGGACCCGGACGGCAATATGAGCATGATGATGCGCAACAGCTTCTATGACGAGTCGACGTATTCCGGGTCGAGCTCGCTCAAGGAGGTGAGCGAGGCGCTGGATGCGGACGGCGAAGGGGTGGACGAGGACCTGCAGAGTTTCCTGGCGGGCGAGTCGTGGGACGAGAGCAAGTGGATGAAGGGCACGCTGATCGGGTCCGGGTCGTTTGGGTGCGTGTACCTGGCGCTGCACGCGGTGACGGGCGAGCTGCTGGCGGTGAAGCAAGTGGAGATGCCGTCGTCATTGGGGGCCAACAGCCAGATGGATGCGCGCAAGAAGGGCATGATCGAGGCGCTGAAGCGAGAGATCAGTCTGCTGCGCGAGCTGCGGCACCCCAATATCGTGCAGTACCTGGGCTGCGGCACGTCGGCCGACTACCTCAACATCTTTTTGGAGTACGTGACGGGCGGGTCCGTGCAGACGATGCTGAATTCGTACGGCGCGCTGCCGGAGCCGCTGGTGCGGAGTTTTGTGCGGCAGATCCTGCACGGCCTGTCGTACCTGCACGACCGCGACATCATCCACCGCGACATCAAGGGCGCCAATATTCTCGTCGACAACAAGGGCACCATCAAGATTTCCGATTTCGGCATCAGCAAAAAGCTCGAGGCCACCAACAACATGCTGAGCGGCGGCGGCGCCAATAACAACAGGCACCGCCCCTCGCTGCAGGGGTCCGTCTACTGGATGGCGCCCGAGGTCGTGAAACAGACGAGCTACACGCGCAAGGCGGACATCTGGTCGCTCGGGTGTCTGGTGGTGGAGATGATGACGGGCACGCACCCGTTCCCGGACTGCTCGCAGCTGCAGGCCATCTTCAAGATTGGCGGCAGCAAGGCGGCGCCGACGATCCCCGAGCACGCCAGCCCCGAGGCCAAGACGTTTCTCAGCCGGACCTTTGAGATTGACCACAACAAGCGGCCCAGTGCGGACGAGCTGCTGGCGAGCCCGTTTTTGGTGCCCATTACATAATACGAAGGGAGAGAAGGAGGAGAAAGGGGAGAAGAGGGAGAAAGATGAATGTTGAGAGCGAGTGGATGTAATGCTTTTTTTGTGTGTATTGTGATTTGTATGATTCTCTTTTTCTTGCATTTAGCCCAAATGATGAATATGATTTTTCTTTTTTGAAAATGGGATAGTGGACAGCAATACTTGCAATGCAAACTAATACAACTGTCGCCCTCACCTATGCGTAGGTAGTCATTGTCCGTTACGATGAGAGTGTAATATACTCTACAATTCTATGGAACCTACACAGAAACCCTGGAACGCCTTGAATGCAAATGCTCTCTTTTCCCTCCAATAAACCCCTCTCCCTGGCCATATAAACATGTTCTGATATCAACCCAAACCAACTCCCAAGAGTGTCCAGTGTCTAGACCAACCACCGCACGGCCGACAGTGTCATGATGACGGCCGCCATGGCCACGGCACGGGGACGACGCGCCCTCATAGCACGGCTGTCCAGATGGCTGCTCGCTCCGCTAGTGGTGCTGCCTCCGCCGCTGCCGCCGCTACTGCTTCCTCCTCCTCCGCTACCACTGCCCATGCCGGATGTCGCCGGCACGGGACTGACCACGGGCGTCGCATCGGGAACGCCTCCATCGCCAGGACGGATCTCGACAATGTTGGAGCGGGTGGCATCAAACCGGGCCTGCGCCATGGAGATGGCATGGTTGTCCAGATCGTACACGACATAGGCCGAGCGCAAAAAGGTGTCGCCCAGCACGTTGGGACTGCCGCTGCCGGCCGGCGCAATGCCAAACATACAGGCGCGCTGGCCGTGCAGCACGGGCACGCTGCCGCTGGGGCCGGCCACGGGGATGACCATCTCGCGCGGCGGCACGCGGATCTCGAGGCCGCTAAAGGAAAAGACGAGCTCCGTCTTTGAGCGCGCAAAGCTGCACGGCACAAAGGCCAGCTCGGTGGCCGCGTGGTAGATGCCGCCGACCTTGCTGAGCAGCTGGTCGACCAGGTCATGGGGCAGGTAGGAGAGGGTGGTGCCGCTGTCGAGGACCACGGCGAGGGCCAAGCCGCTGCTCTTGTCGGTGCTCCTCTTCTTTGTCGACTCCAGCGACAGACCCGTCAGGGTGACGTAAAAGGCTTGGTATGCGTCGCCGATCTTCTGCACGGGGATGGTCTGCAGGCTGCCGTGGAAGCGCTCCGTGTCGATGCCGCCAAAGAGGATGCTGCCGCGGAACGAGGTGAGGTTGTTGAGCCAGAGGCTGTAGGCGCTGCTGCGGATGAGGCCGTCCTGGGCGAGGCGCGCGGGGAGGTTGGCATAGGGCGGGCGGCCGGCGACCATGACCTGCGACTCGACCGAGGGGTAGCCGAGGCCGAGGATGGACTGCTTGGACGTGCTGGCATAGCCGACGGCGAATTGGAAGTCGGAGACTGATGCTGTGTCGTTACCAAAGTTCAGAATATCTGTGACATAGTCGCCGGCGGCCGACGACCCGTCGACGTAGCCGACATAGAAGCCGCTCGAGACAAAGCGATAGGTGGACGAGGCGTTGGGGCTGTAGGTGCCGGCCTCGGCGCAGACGTCGGCCGGGTCGGAGCAAAAGGTGGACGAGGGCGTGTTGAGCCAGAGGTCGCTGCTGCCCGTGTCGATGTGAAGACGCAGCGGCTGCGGCGGCGTGCCTATGGTGACGTTGACGTAGTAGAGCGAGACGCGGTTGTCGAGGGCGACGTCGATGGTGGAGCGGCGGCGGCGATGGACGTGGTCGGCAGAGGAAGGGGGTATCCTCTCGGTGGACATGTGAACGACACGAGGAGCGGAAGAAGCAGAATGGTCGTTTGGTGATGCATCTGCGGAAGCAGCAGCAAGAAAGGCTGCGGTGGTGGCCATCAAGGCCAAGGCCGTGAATGGCCTCATGATGGAGAACGAGGGGGGAGGGAAAAGCAGAGAAGAGAAAGGGTACCGAGTTTTTGAATATTCAAAAGAAAAGACGGGGGAAAGATCAAACAAAAAAAAAAGTCCCTGAGACCGAAAAAAGAGCAACGTTGATGGAATGTGGGCATGAAAAGATCTCTAGAGATCTCAGCAAGTGAGCCAAGAATGGGTTGCTGGAAGATGGCGGGAAAAGGAGGGAGGGAGCATGGCCATGAAAAAAAGGGGGAAAACAGTCATGTTGAGAAAGAAGAGAGAAAGAGAGGATGAAGAAGGAACGACACGAGGGGCTCAAAACTCAAAACAACAGAGAAAGAGAAAGTAGGCCTGGAACCTCACGATGAGGGAAGGCGTTGCCTACATGGCCTCCTTCTCTCTCTTTGCCGTTGGCAGGCGCCGTGCTGGCCCCAATATTGCCCAGGACTTGGCTCTCATGGGACAGTCTTGGCACAGTGAGAGAAGGAGCAAGAGGAAAGAAAGGGAGTGACGGAGCCAAGACAAGAAGAAGGTCTTGGGGGAAAGAGGAGTGGACAGTCTGTTTACATAGATGGCCATTCTGGCAGAAAGACGGAAGGAGCGATGAAAAAGAACAGCGCTTTCCCGTTGTATACTCGTCTATTATAAACAAAGACACCGTCCTTTGGCAGGAGCAAAAGAAGCAAAAGAAGCAGAAGAAACGGAAGCCGGCATGGGTCCATCTTTCGGCCAGACTCGTCTTGGCTGTCCGTGGCCATATGGTTATATATACCTATATATCCCCTACAGATGGGTGACGCAGCCAAGCCGCTCGGCACTTGGCAGCGTTTCTTTTTATGCCTGCCCTGCTCTTGGTCTTTCACAGCGGACTCTCTGCCAAGACTTGTCCCACGAAACGAGAGCACAAATATAATAAATACCACGAATATCAATCATCGGCCGTCTCTCGTCTCTCGGCTTTCTTGGCTTTCTTGGCCGTGTCACGTGTTTGTAAACAAGGAGAACGTTTTGAATAGTCCATTGAAAAAAAAAGAGATGACAATAAGTAATAAGAAAAGGACAGGTAAAAAAAGGCTCGATTCAAGGCAATGGGCAATGGTATTGGACAAGACGGGGAAACAGACGCAAATAACAATAGACCCGGATAATAATCAAAAATGGAAATCAACATCAAAAAAGGAAAAGAGGGAAAAAAAAAACACTGCTTCATAACAACCAACAAGCAGCTCTCTCTATATAGCCCATTCGTTCTTGTTCTCGTTGGCGCGGATAAAGGGCTCATCGATTCGCTTAATGGCAAAGTCGCTGCAGAGGATACTGAAAAGTTAGTCAATACCACGGGGGAAATACAATGCTGTAACAGGGGGGCTTACCATGCCGACGCGACCAGCGCATCCAGCTCGGCCACCTTGGCCTCCTTCTGCGCGCCCGTCACCAGACCCTTGGTGATGAGCACCTGCAGCTCGCGGATGCGCTTGCTCACCGCCAGGCTCGACTGCTCCAGCACGCGCCGCCCCAGACAGTCCGAGTGGAAGGCGTGCTGGCAAGGAAACACAAAGAACTGCCGGACCAGGAGCGGCAGGCTGCACGCGTAGCACTTCTCGCCGGGCTCGACGATGGCGTACCGCCGGTCCAGCGCCGCAATGTCCATCTTGATGTGCGCCGCCGTCGTGCTGCTCTCGTCCATCTCCTTGCGCAGCCCGTCGATCGCCCGCGAGTAGTCTTCGAGCGCCGCGCAGATCTCCGCCTTGAAGTCGTCAATCACCACAAAGTCGGGAAAGAACGGAATCAGATCTTCAATCTTGAGCAGGTCGCACCGCTTCAAAAAGTCAATAGCAGATTTGATCGAGGACGTCGACGATGATGTTGATGTCGCCATGGTCGTTGACGACGACTGGGAAATCACTCTGCGCGCCACGGCCAGCCACAGCTTCTTGCGCAGCGCCGGGTTGCCCATCGGCCGGTCCGCCACCACCGCCGCCAGCTCGACCGCGTCGTGCGCCAGCGCCAGGTCCACCGCCTGCACAAACTGGCCCATCCCCGTGTAGATGTGCACGCACGACAGCACCCGCTTGTGCTGGATGCACAGCCGCAGCGCAAAGTCCGGGTCGTAGTGCGGCGCCGCCTCGTCCACCCCCTGCGCTTCCAGGTACGCCAGCAGCGCCGTCTCGTCCCGCGACGGCTGCGCCGCGTACAGCGACAGCAGCGTGTTGTGCACCGCCGCGTCCGTCGAGTGCAGCTGGTTGACCACGTACTGCAGGTAGCGGATGGCCTGGTTGGTCTGGTTGGTCTGGTTGGTCTGGTTGGTCTGGTTGGTCTGGTTGGTCTCGCCCGTGGCCGCAACCGCCGCATCATAGTCGAGCAGCGCCGGAATCATCTTGCGCGGCTCGATCGCACCGCCGTGCCGCATCAGCACGTCCACCAGCTCCGTCGGCACGTGCGTCATCAGCACGCTGCTGTACCGGTAAAACGCCTCCGCGTCCGTCTGCCGCTTGAGCACCGCCAGCGCCTCCGTCCACCGCTCGCGCTGCACCCAGTACGACAGCACGTAGTGGTAATCGTTGACCACCCCGGCGTAGAACAGAAGCTCCTCCTCGCGTCCGTGGCTGCTGATCATGGCGTACACCGTCTTGCGGTCCAGGTCCGCCTTGTGCTTGGTCACAAACGCCTGGAACTCTTGCCGCACCAGAGAGAGCTCCTCGGCGCCGCCGCCCGTCTTGCTTTTTTGGTCCGCCTGCTCCGCTCGCGCTGCAATCGTGTCGTCCAGCGCATTCAGCTTGGCCATGTACACCTCGACCAGCCAGCTGGCGATCATGACCCGCTGCATCGTCCCCGGCCGCCGGAACGTGCCCAGCTTGGTCACCAGGTACTTGCGCAGCGCGTCCGTCTGCCCGCGGTCCATCAGCGCCAGCGCCACCTCCTCAAACGGCTTGCTGCTGCCCTTGCCGTACACCCCGGCCGCCTCGTCAAAGCTGCCCTTGCTCATCAGGTAGTCGCCCGACGCCGTCGCCACCGCGTCCCGCTGCGCCGCCGTGTGCGCGTACTGCATCGCCGCGTCAAACTGCTGCAGCTGCAGCATCATCCGCCACACGTCCCGGTCCTCGTCCCGCACCACAATCTCGTAAATGTCCTGCGCCGTAAACAGCCAAAACGTGTTCTTTTGCAGGTCCACGCACAGAGACACTGCCCTCTGCTGTTGATGCTGTTGTTGATGCGGCTCGAGGATCGCCTGGTCGTATACCACTTGACCCGTCAGCCGGTTGGCCGCCACGATACGGCCGCCCACCAGCGAAATGACGTGCCACTGCGTCAGTGCAATGGCCTCCATGGGCTCGGATTGTGATGATGACAATGTCAACGACGACGACGCCGTCGACGACGCGGCTGCCAGCTGAGACCGCGAAATTAGCTTGGCTTCGGCAAACACTTTTGTGCCCAGCTCCGTCCTCGCCGGCGACGTCAGCAGCTTGCCGTGGACGACGCCCTGCGGCGAGAGCCAAGCAAAGGCGCGTTCGGGGCGGCTGCCTGCTTCCTCCAGTGGTCGGTCGCCCGTCTCGGAATCCGGCGACACCACGAGGTAGGGAGAGGCGGAGGAGGGGGAAGGGGATGAAAAAGATGAAGGAGACAACGAAGAAGACGACGAAGCTGCCACTTCGTGGGAGATGGGCTGCTCGGCCTCAAAGAGACGCGTGTAGATGGAGCTGCCGCCGTCTTGCGCCGACCTGCCCACCTTGCCCACCCAGTGCAGCAGCCGCGTCGGCGTGCTGGCCACGACGCGTCGCACCTGGTCGGGGCGGCCATTACCTCCAGGCGAGGGTATGGCATCCACCCATAGACCCGTCACAGGCGCACCGTCCGGCAGCCGCACCAGCGACTTGATGTACTTGTCCTCCTTGCGGTAGAAATCCGTCGACGTCTCGATCAGCACCTCGTAGATGTTGCCGTCCGCCGCGCCCACCAGCATCTCCCGCGTCGACGCCGTCGGCAGCGCCGGGTTCCACGCCACCGACAGCACCGGCACACCCCGCAGCCGCGCCAGCGGCCGCGGCTGCCGCGACTGCGAGTGCAGGTAGTACGCCTCCCCCAGCGCCGTAAACACCAGCAGGTGCGACGCCGTCGGGTCCAAAAACATGCGCGTGATCACGCCAATCTCCGACGCCCGCTTCGGCAGGTCAATGTCGTCAATGTCCTCCGGCCGGTTCAGGTCGATGCGCAGGATCCGCCCGTTCGACAGCGCCAACACCAGCACATTGTTGGCCACCTGCGCCGCCACAAAGTTGGCCGCGATCGAGAACTCGAGCTTGACCCGCTGCACATCAAACATCGGCAGCCCGCTGTCGTCGTCGAGGCCCGTCGCTGCTGCTGCTGCCGAAGCAGCTGATTGGAAGCTGCTTGGATCGAGAGCCATCTGGGCAAGAAAAGGTCAAGGTGCTTGTGTGTTGTTTGTCGCGATCAATGTTGACAATGTCTCACATGAGCATGGTGGTGTTTCGTTGGGGTCGACGTCAATGTCTTCAATGTGTTTATTGATATCGCGACAATCACAAGTTGGGTTGGTCGTGGATGATGCGGATGCGCTGCGTGAGGCAGGTGCGATGTGCGCTGTTAGGCTACCTAGGTAGCTCCCTTCCTGCCTTTCCAGCCTTCCAAACGACGTAAGCGGCAGGAGCACCCCCCAGCGTACTAGCGCTAGCGAGCACGGTAAGGTACAATTATGTAAGCTAAATACGTCACATTCTTGCAGTACAGAGTAGAGTCTACCTACGGAGTAGGTACTCCGTACAGAGTAGGTAGATATCTTACACTCTTTAACGTTCACCTTCTAATGCATTTCAAGAAAAAGATGAGATGCCGCTGTTTACACGCCTACAACACACCCAACACACGCCGCTATATAATGATCCCAAGATACATGGGAGATAAAAACAGAAACAAAAGAAAAAGGGACAAAAAAGGGGACACACGAAAGAGTAAAAGAACCAAAATCAACAAATGAAAAAAAAGAGGGAGAATGGCAAATAAAAGTGAGATCTTGGGGTATCCAAAGAAAGAAATGTCGCCTTGGACATGAAAAGTAAAAAGTCGCCCTTGTTGTCAGGGGGGAGGGACCTAGATGTTGTATAAATAGGTGTAAAAAAAAGTATATACCATGAAGGAGGGAAGAAAGGAGAAGAAGGAGGCGTGCCTCCATCCGCTCATCCGTGAATGGTGCTCTCGTCGCCGCTCACTTCGCCATAGCTGCCGGCATACAGACGCTCTATCGTCGAGTCCTCGTCCACCAGCAGACTGTCGGGCACAATCGGGGGCTCGGCACTGAGGCGCATCTGGGCGCGCTCTTCGGCCGTGGGCTTGCGCGCGGTCAGGATACGCAGCGACGTGCGCAGATCCTCCGTCGTCGGGTCGAGCGCCTTGGTCTTGATCTCCTGACAGACCTCCTCGCACAGGGCCAGCGCCTCGTCGGGGTCCCAGCCCAGATACTTTGTGAGCAGCCGCAGGCCCAGGGCCTCGATCGTGTGCAGACAGGCAATCAGCCACAGCTTGGCGCCCGAGTCGCCCACGGGCGTAAAGGGAATGTTGTGGTCGACGACCTGGACGTCGACAAAGCCAATGTTTCGCAGCCGCTCCGGGTCGAGATGGTGGGTGCCGCGCCGCCGGCCGGCCTTGACGGACGCCTCGTCGACGGCGCGCGCATAGACGTGGATGCGGCTCTCGGGCGGGAAGCTCTCGAGCATCGGATTGCCCTCGTTGGTGTCGTCGTGGAAGTCGAGAATCTCAAGGTAGCCGCCGGGCCGCAGACACGCCATGGCCTCGCGGTAGATATAGTCCCAGTCGGCAAAGGCGCCCGCCATGTCGCGAAGATGAACAAGGTCTACCGAGTTGTCGGCGCGCATCCATTCGATCTCGCAGTCGTCCACTTCGAAAAAGACATTGTGCGGCACGGCATTGGGCTGGATGGCGGAAATGTCGACGCCCACAATCTCGGCCGACGGATAGGCCTCGGCCATGGCAATGGCCCACTCGCCCGTGCCCGTGCCGACATCGAGGATGGACCGCGGGTTCTGCAGCGGCACAGACGTCAGGCGAAAGTCAAAGACGTTCAGAAACACCTGGTGCATCAGACGCAGCCGGTCTTGCTCCAGCTCGTCGTTGGGGAAGATGTAGTTGCCGCAGTACTGGCGGCCGTTCTCGACGACATAGTCGAGCTCTTCCACAAAGAGCGACCGAGATGACGAGTTTCTGCAAGTGTTAGAATTTGTTGCCTTTCTCTCTACACCACTGAGCTGCCGCACTCGGTCGCCTCTCACTTACATGGTCGGTGCGTCTGGCCGCTCGACACGGTAGCGGACGGGAATGGTGGGGTAGTGGCTGACGGCATAGACGGACTCGGCTGGCCCATCCTCCTCGTCCGCCTCGTCTTCATCGTCGTCGGCCACCAGCAGAGTATCTGCCATGATGGTGTCATCGGCGTGTGTTGTTGTGATGGTTGGTGGGCTCGCTGCGCTGGTCTCTGAGCTGGCGTGTCCGTTGACAAAAGACACATGGCCGTTGGCCGTTCCGTTGGCCGTTCCGTTGGCTGTTCCGTTGGCTGCACCATGGGCTGCACCATTGGCCAGACCAAGAGGCCGAGGACTGGTCTCTCTGACAGCCTCGTCCCCTGCTGTCGGCAGCACAGACGGCAGTGGCGACGCTGATGTTCTCGGGACGGTCATCATGTTGGCCGCACCATTGGCAGCGCCGTTCAGGGCCTTGCTGGCTTGGGGCGTGGCCCTTGCCTCGGCCCTCGCTTCGGGAGACGCGCCGCGATCAGTCCTGCTGTCAGTCCTGCTGTCGGCCTTGCTGTCGGTCTGCCGCTGCTGTTTTATCGCATCGAGAGGAGGACTCTGTGCGCTAGAAGGAACCGTATGTGTTTGCATCTTTTTTTTTTTGTCCGAGGTGATGCTCGGAGGGTGTGCGAGAAAGGTGGGGGAGAAGAAAAAAAAGAAAAAACAAAGAAAGACAAAAAAACCAAAGTATCCGACCCTTCTATATATTCCGTCTTTTGGTTTTCTTTTCGTCTTTGATTTTTTTTTCCCCTTCCAAGCTGATACTTGGTTTTTTAGATCTTGTTGCAGCTTTCTCTTCTTTTTTTTCTTTTCTGTTTTCCCACGCTTAGATGTCCATCCAGCTCACTCTAGATCCCTCGGCAGGTCTTGGACGCATTGCTCAATGGGGGGAGAGAAGATATAAGCTGGCGAGACGTCGTCGGTTCCTTGCGTGATTCTATTTTTCGCCGATCAATGGCCTGTCGCCTCTTGTAATCTGCAACGTCTATGTGCCTTTTCAGGTTTTTTCTTTTGCTTCGTCGAGCTGACCACGACGTCA
>JAGKRZ010000489.1:0-15297 GCA_020002355.1 Intubia oerlemansii
GTGGTCGCATTTTTTTCCCTTTTTTTTCTTTTCTTTTCTTTTTTCTTTTTTTTTTTTTTTTTTTTTGTTTTTGACAGTGAAGCCCCTTGTCATTTTACCTGGTACTAGAAAGGACCAAATAGTTCAAAAGGCCCCAGCCAAGGAAATGAACACAGAAAATAGCCCAACCAGTACGAAGTAAAAAGGCCATTGTGACAGGAAGGAGGCCACTCGGACAGGTACCACGCGGTGTAGCGCGCCTTATCTTATCGTGCTAGCACCGTCCGGCTGAGCTCGAGTGGAGCCCTGTTTTCAGCTGGCCGCGACACATGGGTACAGACCCCTTGTACCTGACCCCTGTGACGACAAAACCGGGGGGGAAACTCAGCACGGCAAGGATGCCGCAGATTTGCCGCGCAGAGCTGCACGGCGATGCGGCACCCGTGGGACGAGCGATTTTATATCCTCCATTTTTGGGGAAGCGAATGCGGCCCTTTGAGATGCGCAAAAATCACCCGGTTTTCTGGAGATGCTCACAGGGGTGCCCATTCAATTTTTTTTTTGCCCTGCACGAATAACCTGGCTGTTTTGCAGCTACAGCGAAGCACTGAGCTAGAAAAGTCAGTGCTAGGCACAAAAGTACCGATACAACAGCCACCCTGCAACCGCACACGCTTAACATGTACCTGTACCATCTGCGCCGCAACCCGGTGGCGTCGTACGGAGTACCCCCAAAAGCTCAATAAGCACCTGTGCTCAGGCGAGACGGTATGCCCAGTCGGAGGCCACCGAGGCATTGCTGGCCATGTCATGATGACCAAAAAGAAGGACGGCTCCGGCTCGATCTGCGAACAAAGCTTTGACCCGGGCCTTTTAAACTTTTTTGTTCCGTCTTCGTTTACTCCGTACGGACGTTGTTCCGTTTTCAGTACATTATTCTGTAGCCGTTTGGGCATTGTCTTGTCATCTTGTCATCATCATTCCCGCTTTGCCCCCTCTTCTTCATTATCGCACGCCAAGACCTGCCCGGCCCCCGTCATCTCTCACTCGCCGCCCACCGCCCAGTCGCACTGCACACACTCTATTTTTTCGGCAGTGCGCAGATCTGCGCCTGGGACAGCAGCGGAGGCTAGGCCGCATTTCGTCATAAAATTACAGGGGTGCATAGTACCTTGGTACCGACTAGCCATGCTGGGTGTGCATGTGGATCGTGCTTTCCTTTTTCTTTCTTTTTCGCAGTGGAGAATGTCTAACAATTTCATCGAAAAAAGCAGGCATTGTCAAAGGACGCACTTTCCCTCCCTTCCAAGCGGTTTCGTTTGCATTTTGCCGCTCAGTTTTAATTGTGTGCTCTGAAATGAAAGGCACGTGTGCGAACAAAGGGGGGAGGGACCGATGGAAACGGCGAAAGACGCAGGCATGACAAAAAAAAAGAGAGAGCACGCGGCGGAATGTCCGACAATTAAGGCGGTATCAGTGTTGGTGTTTTTGATTCATTAAGCTCTGGCGCGGTTTGGCGTCACGCGAAGCATGTCATAGAGCGTAAGGCCATGTTATACCGTGTACGTCTTACGCATAACTCTGCCGTAGCGCAAAACCTCCTGGAAATTGGAGAGCCCGACGTCGTGTACTCCGAAAATGGCATCTACGATGCAAAGTACTCCATACCACCGTACCAACACAGACACAGTGCACTTCCTCGGTCGCGCCTTCCGCCGATGGTACTAGTACAGTGTACCTTGAAAAGTGCAAAGTACGTCGCACACGGTGTACACGCATGAGAGCAGCATGAGAAGTGCACGGGACAGCTCTTTTTGCTTCCCTCCCTTTGTTTAATTTTGTACCCGGTCGGCGTTTTGTGGTCGTGCCAGTACTTTTGTCTACTCAAAGGCGCGTCTTACACGTCAAGCGTCCCAATCAAAATCAAGAAACTACAAACAAGTAGTCACTGCATAAGCTACTGCGACAACATCTCAAAGAAAGCAGTCGCGAAATAGACAAAATGGACAAAAGAGGAATTGGAATTGTTGTAATGGCTGCGTACCTTTTGCTGCTCGCCGGGCGGGTCCTGCCAGTCAAAAGGTACAGTACCCAATGCCAACGCGACTTGCGGTCGCTCTTTCCCGACTTGTACGATGCATGTATCGTAGCTGCACCGCTGCAGTTGCCTCTTTGAGAAGATCGGCCCAGAGACCATCACCGCTCTTGCCCTCTTTCTCTCAGTCGCTCTTTCCCTCTCTCAGACCGCCCGGTGTAGCTCTTTCCTCGTTTGTCCACAGTCCGTTCTCGCTCCTTCCCTGGCCTATCGACTCTTTGAAAGCATTAGACACCCCCAAATTTTCCCTTTTTTTTCTTTTCTTTTTCCCTTTTCCAATTTCTCTTCTTCCCCCACCATCCTGGTTTCTCCCCTCTTCTTTCTTTTTTGCTCTTTTGCCCTCTTCGACCCCATTCTCGTCGTCACGCCAATCGATCTACTTCCGCTTAACGTAAGGTGCGTCTTTTTGCCAACCCCGGCCCAAGCCTCCCCGCTGCCGCCGCCATCTCCTTTCAGCTTTGCTGCTCTGGAGCGCGATGGTTCCCTCCCGCCGCCATGTCTTTTTGGCCTCCAAAAAGACATATATCTACCCTCCCGCCTTCTCCCGTCCTTTCGTTCCTTTTTTGTTTTCTTTTCCCTCCCCTCCTTCTTGACAACCAACTGATCCCGTTCAGACAGCTTTCACTACCAGCTTCTTTTTGACACTTCTTTTCGCGACCCCAAAGCCTCGCCCTTGGTATGTAAGACACAATGTCTCATCATCCTCATCGGTTCTGCCCCAGAGGAGATGACCCATGCAAAACAACCGCTTGCGCTCCCTTTTGCACCCACTATCCACACACCTCTTTTTCTCCCCTTGCTCTGCCTTCCCCTCCCGTCCCTCAATGCCCGCCAATGCGCCCTTGGGCCTCGCTCAGGCTGGTCCCGGACGCGGCTGTCCTACCAAAAGACGGCTTCGCACACTCCCTTCAGCCCTTGTCTCATTAAACATGCTCCCTGGGCTGGTTGTGCTATACACTGCTTAATCTCCCACCGTCCTGTTACAACTTGTATATCTACCTCTGCCCTCTCCCTCTGCCCAGACGTTTCTGTTTCTTTCCCATCCTCACGCAAAGAATCCCCAGCATCGCACCCTCGTCTCCAAGACTTGCCCAGACTTTCTCACAGCCATTCCAGAAGTGTGTGCCTCTTCAACACGCCCTTTGATTGACATACCACGCGCCTTGCATACCAAGCCACCAGACAAAAAGAGCCACAGCTAACGCATTGTTTCTAGAACATCTTCAACCGTCAAAATGACTGTCGCTGCTCGTACCCTCGTTGCCCTCCTGGCCGCTGCTGCCGCCGTTGAGGCCGCTCAGCTCCCCCCTGGCTTCTCGGCCTGCGGCGTATGTTTATTTCTGGTGTTTGGAGACAACAATGTTTTGAGTTTGCGCCAGTGATACTAACCATTTTCCACACAGACCACCTGTGTCAACAACATGAACAACCAGTTCGCCAGCCTGGGCTGCAAGTCTGCCGACGACCAGAAGTGCCTGTGCAGCAACGAGAACTACATCTTCGGTGTCCGTGACTGCTCTGCTGAGTCGTGCGGCAACGACGCCAACGCCAAGCAGGCGTTCCAGTTCGCCGTCGACATCTGCGCCAAGGCCGGTGTCACTGTCCCCACCACCACTGTATGTGTATACCCATTCTTCTGATTACATTCGTGTGCGATATACTAACATCTGTCAGGCTGGCTCTGGCAACGGCGGTGCTACTGGCACTGCCACCACTGGTGCTGGTGCCGGTAAGACCGGTGCCGCCGGTGGTGCTGCTGGTGGCAACGGCAACGGTAACGGCAACGGCAACGGTGCCTCGGGCAGCGCTGGCAGCGGTGCCGGTAAGACTGGTGCTGCTGGCGGTGCTGCTGGCGGCGCTGGCAAGACTGCCTCGGGCTCTGGTGCTGGTGCCTCGGGTGCCTCCAAGACCGCTTCGGGCTCTGGCGCTAAGAGCACCGGTGCTGCTGGCGGTGCTGCTGGCGGTGCTGGCAAGACCGGCGCTTCGGGCTCGGGTGCCTCGGGTGCCTCGGCCACCGCCACTGGTAGCGGTGCCAACGGCTCTGCCACTGCTTCTGCCTCGGGCTCTGGTGCTGGCGGTGCTGCTGGCGGTGCTGGCAAGACTGGTGCTTCGGGCTCTGGCAACGGCAACGGTGCGTCGGCCACCCAGTCTGGTGACAACAACGGCAGCGGCAGCTCTGCTTCGGCCACCTCGGGCGGCAACGGCGCCAGCGCCAGCGGCAGCGCTGCTGCTTCGTCGACCTCGGGCGGTGCTGGTGCTCACATCACCGCTGCCCCTGCTGGCATCCTCGCTGCTGCCGGTATTGCTGCCCTCCTTCTGTAAACGCTTACACATGTAACGCGCATACGGATGTAATGATGTAATCCTAATGTGAAAAGTCCTTTGCCTCACGAGGCAGGATGAGGTGTTTCTGGCGAGGATCGCCATGATATGTTATGTTTGCTTTTTTTTTCGATTCTTCCAACCCTATTTTTTTCCTTTTTTTCTTTTCATTGTCAACGAAATACCAAGAACTTTTTATGGAAGGATGGAGTCGATTGCCAAATGTATTAGACGTTGCGGTGACTAATATAAGACTTTGTTTTCTTTAGTAAGCTACCCATCTCGGAAGTATATGTGATACACACTTTGTAGACAATAAGAGCAGGGAGACGTGTTGCTAATCTACTAACACAAAGATAGTATGATACAGGTGGGCGCTAAACCATCTTGTCAGGGGATATACGTGAAGAATGCTGGTTTGCAATGGGAGTCTCTGCATGGACAGCCTCGACGTCGGCCTTTTCAGTGTTGTTCGATGCAACTACACCAGTGTCGGAATGCACCGCCGTAGCATCGGCCTTCTTGTCGGTGCGTGACTGGAGCTTTTTGGCGACATGGTTGTGCAGATAAGGCTCCATGTTGGGGATGATGAAGGAGGCCGCCAAAAGGATGGCTGAGAAGGGAATGGTGCTGTAAAAGACGATCTTGAAGCTCTGGGCATAGGCCGTGGGCAGAGCAGCAGCCGTGGCGGCCACGACGGCCTCGGAGAACTCGCCCGACGTGGCAAAGGTGCCGGCCGTGATGGCAGCAAAGAGACTGGGCAGCTTGTCAGACAAAAGACCGGCCTCTGTAGCGGCCGGACCAACTTGGGCCGGGATATTGACGGCCAGACGAGTGTTGAGCACAGAGCTGTAGAGGGCCTGTGCCACAGCGCCGCCGACAGCGCAGATCGAGCCCATGACGCCCGTGGCCAGGCGCCTCCTGGACGAGCGTGACGCCGGGGAAGGTGATGTTGTCGACAAAGCCAATGGCAATGAGGCCGAGCGTGCCGAGGGCGAGGCAGCGCTGGTGCGTGTCGGCCGTGATGGTGGCCAGCGACGTGATCAAGGCCATGGCGGCAGCGAAGGCGAGCACTGTCTGGATCTTGACCTTGGGGACGTAGCCGATGCTGAGACCGCCAAGGACTGGGAAGTGATTCCGTTGAGAATGATGCCAATGTAAAAGCTCCAGCGCCAACCGGCAGCCGTGTTGTTGATGAGGCTGCGGGCAATCACGGGGCCAAAGACGGCAAAGGGCAGGCTGGATAAGAAGCAGATGGTGACAAACAGACCGCGGTGGCGGTTGGGAATGAGCTCGCCGATCGTGATGGAAAACGACAGCTGGCCGGCAGCCGCCAGGCCGCTCAGAAAATTGGCGCCAATCAGCTGGTTGACATTGTGTGCCGTTCCGCCGACGATACAGGCCACTAGAGACATGATCGTCGTCACCATGACCATCCACTTGCGGCCGAAAATGTCAGAGAGCCGGGCGATGAGCAGGAAGCCGACGCTGGTGCCCAGCGTCCAGACTGTCACCACCCATCCCATATTGGGCGAGTTCCCGAGGTCGGCATTGATCAGCGTCAACGTGTTGGCCGGCAGAACCCATCCCAGATAGGCGCAGATGCTGGCGAGGCAGATGGCCAGGAGCGTTCCCATTAAGGAAATGCTCCAGTAGTATCGGGGTGGCATATCCTCGACATTACCACCGACAACTCTGGCATCGACATAGTCGACAGTGCCGTCCAGATGAGCTACCTTGGTGATCTCATGGTCGTCAATAAGCTCACGAGGTGCTACCTTTTCGTGAGATAGAGTATCCGACATGGTGAACAAGTAATAGAGTAGGTAGCAAGGAAATATAAAGTTGTACTTATGGGGAGAAACGGGGGTCTCAAAGAAGCGAGAAAAGATGGCATGTATAGGGGATGGGGAGGGCTGGCAAGGAGCACCATGAAAAGATTGAGTTCAGGACTCATATATAAAGGAATGCGCTTGATATGAGAGTGCCATCTTTTCCAAAGCTACACGGCACGCCGCCAGGAACTACATGGGACAGCTTTTCCACTGATGGTGTGCAGACACGATAATATTAGGACAGACAGCCAAGCAAGGTAGGCAAAACGACATCTGGCCTTTTCTATCTTCACGGGCCATTCCATACATGGCAAGAGCAATTTCAGGGCCGACGTATCTGCTAGGGCTTGATCCTGGACGACACTGTCTCGTATTGCCTCTGCCTTTTTTTTTCGTCCATGAAAAAGGTACGGTCCTTTTCTCACTTGGCCACTTGATGAAATCCTTGATCTTATACGTATCGTAGCTCCTCCGAAAAAAAGGGGGGGAATGAAAAAGCGAGGGCACATGTCTGCGCTGCAACTGTTGTGGTCTCTCTGTACGACGGTCTGCACGCGTCCGGAAGGGGAAGGCGCCAAAGAAAAAGACAACACGCTATTGGCTACAGGGTTCTGGCCTTGATCCGCTGCAATATTCCCAGCAAAATGGTTTGTAGTTGCAAGGCCTACAATCAGACAACTTTTGCAAACGGTGTCACCTCGTTACATTATGCGCCTTTGAAATTTATAGCCTTTTCCATGATCTCGTACATTCAGAACTCATAACTGTCGACCCTGAGCGCGGCATCGACCTCGCAAAAGCCCAGTCACATGATTTGACAGTTCTCCGCTGATATCCAAATGAGGTTTAGTGCAAATCGTTGCCGATTACACTGCACTCGTTTTGCGGGGAAGACAACGGTGCTTTTTCGCTGCTGCAGCTCAAAAGTAGCTACGGCCAGCGTAAAGACAACACACTCAAGGACGCAATATATAGGTAGGTACGAGTACTTGGCAGAGTGTGCCACAGCCTTTCATCTGGACCCTGGTCTCTTTTGTTTCCTCATAAAAAGGTCCAGGAAAAGCTCACCCGTTCAAACGGGAGCCACGAGCTGGACACCAAGTTGAGGAAAGCTCTTTCTCGAGACTATGAAAACAATAAATCCGAGCGGAGTTTTTATGTATATGCATATTATTGGGGTTCCAGAATGGCTACCCGCGAACTAACAGTCCTCTGAATTTGATGATCACGAGTACATCATGTGGACTGTGGCGTTTTGCAGCATTTTGTTCTTTTCCTCTCTCTTTAGTCATGCTGACCGCTTTGTAGGGTGCGGCTATACAAAATTCAAGCCTGTATTGAATCTTACCTACTTTATTTTATTTTATTTCTTTTTTTAGTTTGTCAACTGTTGTCACTGTAATAATCCATAGACACATCGTTGAAAGATGTAGCTGCCAGGATGGCCGGCCAAAGACTTCAGTCGTGTGACACTAGATCAATGTTCCTTATTGGTGTGGGTGAGCCGAGCTCGCGAGATCTCGAGAATCCTACATCCCGAATTACTGGTTTACATCATATGAAATAGCACAGTGTGAGGAAAGCTTGGACCATTGCATTGAAATATAATCCATCGTTGAAAGTCTATAAAAAACAGAAAAGGCAGAGAGGCCGACAGGCGCACGACAACGGAGTGTTGCAAAAATACAAAAATCAGACATACCATATTAACCGCAGTGGCAACGCAAAATGGCGGCAAAACAAGTCAAAACACATGAGAATATACAGCCACAAGAGATGAAATGAAACAAAGGGTTAAGAAATGCGGTGGGTAGAAGACGCAAGAAAAAGGCTGCGCTTCAGTCTATCATTTGAAAAGGGAAATAAAAAATAAAGAAAAAGCTGATGAGTAAAAAATAATGAGAAAGTGGGAAAGAAAGCCACGCCAGTCCCAAAAGAAAAAAAATGCCAAAAAAATGCCGCCTCGAGAAAATTAGAAAAAAAAATGCGTGTGTACAAGAAAGGGACATCCAGTTTATATGAGATGGGGAATGAAACAAGATTTGTTTCACCGCTCCGAGAGCTCTGGCCAGTCCGTTAAAAAACTTCCAATCAACGCGATGGCACGGCTAGTTCTCAGCACCGTACACGGGTACCTTCTTAGCCGTGTCGGTGCTGCCGATGCTGGTGTTGGTATCGCGCCGACGTGCCATATGCGCCGGGTGACGGCCGCTTCCACCAGGCGTGGCGGCATTACCGCCAAACGTGGTGTACGACGATGTTGCTCCTCCTGGCGACACGGGTGTGCCTTCGCGAGAGAATGGTGTGCCTCCGCCCCGGCGCTTAGCCTTGGCCATCATGATAATGCCACCATCACTGTCGCTGTCGTCTTCACCGTCGGTAAGGTGCCGGCTGTTGCTGCGCACAGGCGTCGCCAGAGGCGTGCGCCTCCTATCGCTCACACCGCTGCCGACGCTGCGGACGTCGTCATTCCACTGCACAGGAATGGGGCCCGTGTGGCCTGCTGCCTGGTAGCCCAGCGAATGCTGGTCCGCTGATTGGTCCATGGAGAATGCCGCAGGCTCCGCCATGAGCTCCTTGCCCGGCATGAGTGTGTCGGCAATCGTACCCATGGGCGGTGACTGGGCAGGCATCATGTCCGGATCGTCGTCCTCTGCGTCCGGCCGGCCCAGGAAGTCGCCCTCCATATCGGCAGACACCGAGCTGGCACCGCTCAAGAGCGCTGGCAATGATGGGTCCGACTGGAACGCCGCCATGGTATTGGACGAGCTGCCCTTGCGGTGGCCAGGAACAGCGGGCTGTGCTGGGCTGGCTTTTGGTCCGGCCGTCTGTGCAGAGATGAATGAGCGATGCGCCTGATCGCTAGGGCTTGTCAGGGGTGTGTGGTCGTAGCCTTCCAGTGACGCTGAGCTCGACGAGGTAGCCGTAGTTGTTGGGGCACTTGTCTGTGGCACGGGTGCATTGACCGCATTGGCTGGATCTCCTTCAAGGCTGCCGGCATTTTCTTCGGTAATCTGATGGGGCTCTCTTGCTTCCGGTAGAGGAGCCACCGTTGCGCTCCATGGCTGGTGAACGCTACCAGTCACAGCCGCAGTGTTCAGGCCAAGGACAGGGCCAGATCGCTTGTCAGAACTGGCAAAAATAATGCTACCCCGCTCCATAGAGCGTGCGCGAGCATTGGCTATAGATGCTGTGGCAGGGGCATCGCTCGAGGCACGGGCATCCCGCGTCCGGCGCGGTAGTGTCATCTGAGAGCTGTTGCTGTTGTTGTTGTTGTGGTTCGTGTCATAATACGTAGACGGTGTCGAGGGTGCTGTGTAACTATCGCGTACCGATGTCGACCGACCCAAGATGACGTTGGTGATGGAGCGTGAATGCACATGGCGGCGACTGGTGGATGAGCGCGAAGTAGCTGTTGCGCCTGGAGATGCTGTTGCAGTTGCCGTTGCAGATGCGGTTGCAGGGACGCTGCTAACGTCGCCAGAACCGTCCATTCTGAAGACGCCGCTGTGCACTTCGTGAATCCCTGGCTGGTGTCTCGCTGATGATTCGCCTGCTGACATCAGTGACTGCGCAGACGCCGAGTTGGGGGTTCTCTCAGAGGGAGACTCGTACGGGCTGGCAGTCACACTCTGCGCTAGAGGGTGCTCCGCTGTAGGCGTCACGGTCGCCATGTAGCCTTCGTTCATACGCATGCTCTTGCGGTGCATGTCGCGCGTATGGACGCTGCTGCTGTTGCTGCTGTTGTGGGCGTTGCTCGCGTTGTTATGGCCCAGGCTAAAACTGTGGCTGTGGCTGCCCTGCATGCTATGACTGTGTCCATGGCTGTGACCATGGCTGTGACTGTGGCTGTGGCTATGGCTGTGGCCGTTGCCGTAACTGTGGCCTTGGTGGCTAGCAAAGTCGTGGCTTCCACTACCGTAGCTGCTGATACCAGGTGCCGGCTGCCGGAGACTCTGAGGAATGATGGGGATGGGCTGGGCAAGCGGGATCGGCGGGATATCGATGGCAGAGCTGGCAGCAGAGCTCGCAGCGCGCCTCCGCGAAGACGAGGCGGCGCTGGCGTCTCGGTCAGAGCGGTGCATCACCTTGCCCACGGCGCGCTTCATAACGGAGCGAGCACGCTGGAAAAAGTTGAGGGGCACGACGGCCGTGCCGATTTCAGCGTCATCAACGTGAATGTTGCGCTCCTGGCTGCGAGCCGGGTCTGTCGTCTCGAGCCACTCGGCAACGTTGTCAATGTCCTCGGTCATCCATGGGTGGCGCTTGATGTCGCGGAGACGAATACGCTTCTCGGGGTTCTTTGTGAGCATCCGATGCAGCAGGTCAAGCAGAGGGTCGGGGATAGTCTCGTATGCTGTCTCGGCGTCACTGCGGAAAGGTAAGACGTTGACGCGCTCGTAAAGGGAGAATTTTGTCGGGTCAGTATCGATACTGATGGGCCGCAGGCGTTCGGGCGAGATATAGCATTCCTCAGTAGCAATCTTGCGGAACATGGAGAACTCGTCTTCGGCCAGGAAGGGGATGCGGGCATAGAGAAGGCAGTACAGGGTGACGCCAAGAGACCAGACGTCGATCTGCTCCGAGACCCGCGGTGGCTCCTGGTCGATATCGGTATAGCACAGTTCTGGGGCGAAGAAGGCTGGGGTGCCCACAGTCTTGGCGAGCTCGCGGTCGTCGTCGAAATCTCGTGCCTCGGACTCGGGGACGGCGCCGTCAGGCTCGCCGTCGCGGATGGGGCGGCCAAAGTAAGAAACGCCAAAGTCGGAGATCTTGACGCGTGACTGGTTCGTCCACAAGAGGTTTGCGGGCTTGATGTCACGGTGGACGACACCATGGTAGTGCAGGTACTCGAGACCCAGAACGGTGTCGCGGAAGATGGAGCGCGCCTGTTCGATGCTGAAGCAGGGCACGTATGAGAAGTCGTCGGCGTAAGGATCGTGCACGAGGGAGTTGTAGTCTAGACCGCCCATGCGGGACAGGGCAGAGTCATCAACAATGCTGGGCGAGCGGGGCCGGGACGGAGGAATATCTTCATCACCATCGACATATGGGCCAAACATGCTGCCGTCTAGGGCATGGGTGTTGATGTCGGCGCTGGCGCCAGCAGATGTCGACAGGTCGTTGGTCGCGTCGCCGTGGACGCTGGGTGTTTCGAATCCAGCATCACCATCCTGGGCAATGACAGAGAGTGAGACATCAGAGTTGAAGGAGCCAACTGTTTCGACACTGGCAAGCGAAGTTGACGAAATTGTGCGTGATATGGGGAGCGCGGCACCTGAAGACCGGGGGCCAGAGCGGGAAAAGTCGCGGGATGTGTTGCGGGAGACGTTGCGAGAGGCGTTGCGGGAAGCATTGCGCGACGCATTGCGCGACGCATTGCGTGATGCGTTTCTCGACGCGTTGCGTGATGCATTGCGAGACACGTTGCGAGACACGTTGCGAGACACGTTGCGGGATGCAGGCTGGGAAGAGACAGGATGGACGGCGTCGGCCGTGATGACACCTTCGTCATGCTCGGGCTCGCCCGGGTTGGGCACATACCACCATGGCGGCTGGTCGTCGTCATCGACAGTGATGCCGCGTTCTGTTGTCCACACATTCACGGGGTCGGGCTGGCCAGCAGCACGTGCCTCCTTGAGAGCGCGGATGGCAGCCTTGCGTTCGAGAACAGTCTGCCAGTTGGCCTCGCCGGGTGCCAGCTGCTCGCCCTGCATGCCCTTTTCGAAACGGTAACGCTCAAAGTAGCAAATGTTGGGCAGGCCCTTCTTGCGCCATGTGATCTCACCACGGTCGACGTGCTCAAGGACCATGTAGATCTTTTGGAGTTCGGGGTCGTCGATGACCTCGAGCAGGGCGACAACGTTTTCATGCCGGATCTTTTTGAGAATGGCAATCTCGCGCTTCGTGTTCTGCTGGGGGTCAATGGCGGAGACCTTGCCGAGGCGGCGAGTTTTGGACAGGCGGGGAATGATCTTGATGGCCACGGTCCGGCCATCGGTTGTATCAACGGCCAGCTTGACCTTGCCGTGCTGGCCACGTCCAATCTCCTCAATCAGCTGGTACTGGTTGATTGATTTCCGGCCGGTGGCATAATCGCGCTCGACATTTGCGGTGTGTGTTCTGGAATGTTAGCAGACGGGCCGAGAGAGGTTGCCAGGCACTGTGACGATGAATAATGTCGTTTTTGTCTTTTTGGTTGTCTTTTTTTTTTCTTCGTCTTCTCTTGTTTGGTTGTTTACTCACTCTCGCACAGGCTGATATGGTGAAGGCGACAGGTACGAGTTCACGTGGGAGACCGTTCCTGAAGTTGGATTGCCGGTGTCTTGGACGGGGCTGCCATGAGTAGCATTAGGCGTCAGGGGAGTCGAGGCAACCGGGCTGAACACGCCGGACGAAGAGGTGGGCGTCATGACGGTGCCGCGGTGAGGGGCGGAGGGCATCGGCGAGGAAGGGGAGGAGACGGAGCCGGCGGGGATGATATTGAAGAGGTGGGCCCGCGGCTGCTGAGTGTGTTGCGGCTCCATTGCGGACTTTGGAGGAGGGGGTGAAGGGGGAGGGAGAAGGAGAGACGATGGTTACGCAGACGGGGGGAGAAGCCGTGTTGCGCCCGTGGGCGAAGGAAGCATCTATGAGACAGGCGACATTTGTGGGCAGTCGAAAGATGCCCAGACGAGTGGGCGTCGGGCAGTGTCTGTCGTGGACCAGGAGGTGCAATCGTGTCTTCTTTTTTTCGGTGAATGCAAGCAGATTGCGTTGAGTTGGGCAGTCGGACAGGTCAGCGGTCAGGCAAGTCGGTCAAGCGATCGGGGCTTTGGAAAAGTAAGAACGGGTATTTCGGCGGCGGTTCGGCTCAAGGAGTGAGAGCCTGAAAACCCGGAATGTAAAAGTCGTCTAGTAACAATACTTGTGTTGTGTGTGGATAAGGAGGGACGGAAAAGACAACCGGTATGATGCCGAACAAAAAGCGCAGGATCTGCCGAGTCCAAAAATGTCGTGGGTGTTTAAAAAAATCAAGATGTCACATCAACATCTCTCGATAAAAAAAAAAGGTCTCGAGAAAAGAGAAGTAACGCGCGTGGTCACAAAAGAGAGAGAAAGCGAAAATGGGCTAGGGACGGCGAAGACGGAGGGTACACAGTGCTAGTAAAGAGACGTAGCGGAAACCCAGGGACGTGCGACGCTTCCAAGCGGAAAGGAACGGGCGGCGGGGAACTGGTGGTGTGGTTGGCGGGGGGCAAAGGGGGGTGTGTGGGTGTGGGCGAAGGGCCCTTTTGGGAGGGGGTGAAGGCTATTTTCGCCCGTTCTTGCTTGGCTGGTTTGGCGATGACGACGGAGGGTTCTAGCGACAGCGGAATGTGTCGCTGCGCTTTTTCCAATGGCTGCCAATGTTGTTGGTGACAGAGCTATGTGCGCGCCGTCTGGGCCGGTGCAAAACTGTTCCTGGGTTCCTTGCCTGTTTTCGACTGGTTTCTCTTTTGATATTTTTTTCTTCTTTTTATTTTCTCCCTCGAGGCTATTTTCTTGCGGTGAAAAAAAAAGCCTATCGGCAATGCGTAATGGAATGGATATGGCGGGGACGTTGGCACTTTTCGCCTGTACAAATTACCAAAGTGTCAAGGATAATGAACGCCAAGCACCGTAGCACGCACCGTACAAGCACCCAGGAAAAAAATAAGCAGGCGATTTGAGAGAACTAAAAACTGGGCCTCGTGCAGTGACAAAGCGAGAACAGCGCACGGTACGGATGCGTTGTACTGTGATGAGCGAGGAGAGAGAGAAGTGAGTGTGGATTCTGCTGGGGCACTGTGGATGGCTGTCTCGTTTTGCTGTGCCTGTTTGGGCAGCGTCCGAGCGGGTCTGGCGAGGGGTGTGAAGCAGGGCAAGCGTCGATCAACGTCGAAGATGTACTCAGTAAGATAAAAAAAAAAGAGGAAAAAAGGAACGAGGCGGCGAGCAAAGGACTAGGCGGCGGAGAAAGAACAAAGAGAAAGAGACGGAGGCCGCACAGCGTATCTAACATGTAAAATGGTAGATGAAAGGCAATGACAAGGCTGTTATCAAACAACGGCCGATAGACGATGATACCGCGTTGGGAGCGTGTGGAGGCGAGGGATAATCGGGGCAATATGATCGGCAAGATTGACAGATATGAGGCCGCAAAATGACAGCAAATGGAGGCAAAGAAATACGAATATGTTGGGAGCAGATGCGCTTGCCTTTCAAGTAAAGATACCCCATGGATCATGTCTTCGTACCTGCCCTACTAGCTCGCCTTCCGTACAGTGTGCCCCTGGCTCTTGCCTTTTCCTGGGACCATACTCGCACATGTATGGCATGAGACGGCAGGCGCGAGACACAAAGCAGGTTTTGCGGCTGCCCATTTTTTTCCTGGATTTGCCGCAGCCTCCCGACCCCTACTCCTGTTTTTTGCTTTTTGCGTTTTGCGACACTATCGCTCTTTCCTTCTTTGGCGTCCAGCGGCACCCTGCTCCTTCCTCGCTTTGTGTTGTTGCAGCCTCAATTCGACAGGAAGGGGGTAAGCGATAGGATTCAAAGAGCAGTGTACCTGGGTAGAGGTACATGTATTTGGGGGGTCTCTTGGTCTACGTGCAAGTTCCGCCAGTACATTGTACAGTGGAAGGTACAATCACCCAAGATGCACAACCAGCATCGCCCCAATAGGCTGAACCACTTGCGATTGCCATTGCCAAGACCGTAATCTCACCTGCAATGTGAGTTGTACTCTGTACGTCGCTACTTCGCACACAGGTATCGCATTCCATGATTTGCCGTGAGTTTGGGTGCAAAAATATGCGGAGGTACTTGACAAATAGGGACGCGACAAAAAGTTCTGCAGCGTGCACGCTAGTTTCAGTGGGTGCGACAGGGGCTCTCTCAGTGCACCTCGGAGATGCTGAAAGCTTGCCACAATTTCGCGCACCATACAGTGCTCGGTGGTCGAATGCACGGCTCTTATCGGCGTCATCGTGCGCCTTCTGTGATTGGCTGGAGACTTTTCATATACATGTAGTTTTTTTTTTTTTTTTTTTTTTTTTTTTGGTT
>JAGKRZ010000490.1:0-15257 GCA_020002355.1 Intubia oerlemansii
GATCTAGGTATGATGATGATCAAAATGACAAAGTCGCAAGAGAAACAACAGCACAGAAGAGAGAGAGAGAGAGAGAGAGCACGGAGTGAAAGTGTACACTACATACCAGAGGATCATCCTTAAAGTCGGACGGCTGAGGGACAAGAGGCATGCCATGGGGGTCGAGCTTGGGGCCGACGACGCCATCGGTCTTCTCGTGGCCGCCCTCTTCGAGGTGCGAGCCGCTGCCATTGTCGGGAGTCATTGATATTTTTTCGTCGGCCATTGGGGGCGGGACAAGGAAAAAAGAATAGTTGTTTGCCGGCGGGCTTGCAGTTTTGTTGCTCTTCTCTGCTGTAATCCGGAAAGACAAAAGGTATACTCTAAACAGGACAAGAAGATGAGAGGCGTGAAAGAGGTTGTTGGTTGTTGGATGTAGAGTAGACTGATGTAGGAAAGACGTCGGACGTTGATAACGTCTTGTGGGGGAAGAAAGAAAGGGCGAGGACCAAAGGAGACTTGTCAAGGATGTAAAGGAAAAAAAAAAAGTTGAACCAAAAAGTTATCGAGGACACGGAATATAAGAAAGAGAAAATAGGAAGAAAAAAAGAACGAAACCCCAGATGCCAGAAGATCGGGGACACGACGGAGACTTATAGATGGGGAATTGTCTGGGGCACACTACGCAGACGTGGGCCGGAGCCTGGGGGAGTCTGGAGCAGAGAGGAAAAAGTCAACAGGAACGGACATGAAAAAAAAAAAAGAGGATAAAAAAAATACCATAAACAAGGACACGGAGTACGGGGTGCAGTAAAATGGAGATGTGGGGGATGATGTCGCTTCGACGGGGGGTGTGAGGCGAAACGGCAAAAGAGCGAGCAAAAGAGAGCGAGAAAGAGGAGTATGGAGTGAGTACGGACTCACGTACTCGTACTCCGGTGGGACGCGACTCAGAAGAGCGCGAAAAAAGAGGGTGTAGAGAACAACTTGGAGGGCGATCGAGATGGGGGGGGGAGAGGGGGGGTGTAGAGAGTGTCTCGATTGAGGGTTTGAGGGTGTGCGACGTTGAGGTGGGATGTGGACAGGAAGAAGCTCTAGAAGGGATGTTGTAACGGCAGAAGAGTGTTGGGATATCAGCCAGGAAGAAAAAGGTTACGCGGAAGGAGGACGGCAACCTGGGGGTGGGATAAAGGCACGATGTTGTATGAGAATACCTACTCCGTAGGTTGGATGGAGGCAATGCAACAACAGCAGGACCTTCGACGGGGTGAAAAGAGAAACAATGGGTACGTGCTCCTCAGCCTGAAAGGGCTAGGCGTTGGGGTGCACGGAGTAGTCTGGGGAGGAGCAAAGATGGTCCAGAGGCAAAATGGCAGAGAAAAGGGAAAAAAGGATGAAAAGGCCAAGAAAAAGAAACGACATGCAGGGTAAAAGCTACCGATGGAAATAAAAGTAATTCAAAGTTTAATTCGTAAAATGGCGAATGGCCGCGGCCAAATTGGCCGGAGGAGCTGCGTGCTCAGCGCCAAGTGATGGCGAATTCTTGCTTGGCCATTGTTTTGCAACGTTTTCCAGGGCCCCACGAGAGTATTTGCTTTCTATGGTCTTTTCTACATCTAAACACTGCCATGTGCTCAAGACTCGTACGGAGTATCTTACAAAGTATGGGGAACGGAGTATTACTCGTTTCTACTATTATCTTGTCTCTTTTTACTCCGTACAGCACGAGTACGGCGCATACATACTCCGTGCAAGAGGATGGAGCGTCATACTCGTAGACACGAGACCAACAGGATTTGTGAGGCACGTCCGCTGTGAACGGCAACTGCCGCACATCGGGCCTTCAGACAGCAAGGGCCACTGTTGGTTGGGGGGTTGTGCTTGTTGCACTTGCATTGCAGGCGAGTCTCTGCGCGATGCTACTCTGCCAAATTCATGCAATACTTTGTTCGTATTGTATGCCGTCCGTAAACACTTTGATGCATCTACATGTACTCCGTACATGCAGATTCGCACGCGTCAAATCGAGCACAAAGGACAAAAGGGGAAATGAAAATGCATATCCTGCAAAAGGGAGGTTTGTTGGCACTGGGATTCTGATGCAACTCGCGAGATGTGCTCTATGCTCCGCCCATAGCGTTCGGAATACTCCGTGCATGTATCTTACTTTGTGTAAAATACTCCGCAGGCACCAAGTACGAGTTACAATGGGGGTGTTCCCGTACAATCTGGCAGCTGTGACATGTTGGGCTGACGGCAGTTGGAGAAGGGGAACAGAACGGCAGAAGGAACAATAGAGACCCTCTGATCAAAATTAAAAGTGGCGTCGATCCCCTGGCCCCTACTCTGTAGGGACAGGATGAACGCCAGTTTGAGCGACACATTTTTGCCGTGGCGATCGGCCGTGGCACAACACGGATGTAGGACGGGCAGGGGAGCCGGAGGCAAAAGGAAGGAAAATAATGAACAAGGATGCTCGTAGAATGGGGAAAAAAAAAAAAAAAAAAAAAAACAGATAAAACTAAAATAAAATCTAATAAAAAAGACAACAATGACATCTCAAAGGAATATCTTGTACTCGGTACGTGGCAAGAGCTGTCGCGCCGTCAGAGTCAAACAACGGTTGCTTCCATGTACGAACAAGATGCTTTGTATTTGTAGATGTGCATGCATGCGCACATGCATTCCATGGTTCACACCTACTCTAAATTTGGCGTTTGACTACAACGCGTGTGAACAGTATTTCCATGAGCCTCGTATGCAATGTACGGAGTACATCGCTCGTCCAGTGCAGGCTTTTGTGATTCCATTGCGAGGAAGGCGTCTTGCTTTCTTCTTTCTTCGGTATCTGATTTCCCTTCTCATTTCTCTTGTGTCTCCCCCGTCCCACGCGTTTGTGTGTGCGAAAAAAAAAAAAAAATTGTTGTCACAAGGAAAGCTTGATACAGTAGCCGGCTACAAGGCCTAGAATGGAAAACAGGGACAAGGGAGGGAGGGGGGAAAGACAGTGCGCGTGTGTACTTCGTACTCCGTGTGTGTACTCCGCTCAAGGGACCCATAGCGCAGCACTTGCCCGATTGAGTGAGAGTGATCTTCCAAAATAGGAAAGGCTCGGCGGCCCTGCGCTGGTTTTCAGATGAGTGGCTCGGCAAGTCGCCGAGGGGGTTGGCAGTGGCGAATCGCCAATGACGGCGAGACGCAGCAATGCTCCGCACACGGGGAGAGAGACATTCATCTTGCACATATATTTACCTTTCAGATACTCTGTAAGAGGCGTTGCCAAGAACAATAAAACATAGAGTTCCAGGAAATCCCAACACGACGAAGGAAAAAAAAAAAGAACGAAAACTGGCCGAATAAAAGGGCGAAGGAACTCGGCACTCTCAACGCAGCAGGAAAAAGCAAGGCACCTGATTTCTTTTACTACGGCCGGCACTAGCTGTACTTAGCGGCCTCATGCGACCTTACTCATGGCTGCTACTGGGTAGAGTATGCAGGCAGCACAATCTTCTGCCGTCTTGGCCGCCTTGGGCCGCCTTGGCACCGTGGTGTATATTACACAGTTGCAGGGTCGTTGCCACGTCTCACATGCAGCAAAAAGCCCTCACTCGACAAGAGTCCTGTAGACGGTTCCCGATCGCAGCAACCCTTTCTTTGGCGCGGCGTGATAGCTGCTGTCAATAGCACGAATCGGAATATAAAAGCAGAAAGCGTGCAGAGACAATGCCCAGTCTTGTTTCTGGTGTTCAAGTAAATGTGAAGGGGGGAAAGTTGCGCGAAAATTTTGCAGATTGCTTCCACCTGATTTCCTTCCATCTTTGGCTGCCACGCTGTAAACTGCAGTTCCGCCATAGGCTGTTCGGCATACGAATCGTGCCGGTTTTGTTGACTGCTTCGCTTGCACGACGAGCTTGTAATTTTTTGAATTTTTTTATTATTATCCTCCTACAGAGTACGAGTGCAGAGCACGTCCCAAAGATTTTTCTCCATTCCATCATTTTACACTTGATTTTGTCGTACCGACATGCATAGCAACTCGGTTAAGCGAATAAACGCGCAAATGTAAAATCACATGTGGCAGCTCGGCCGGGCAAATGTGACCGCGGCGATTCATAACACATCTCACACTCCCACTCAACGTACACCTAATCGACCAGCTATTTACGCGCAATAATCAACACATCGGCTGCAATCGTATACTCCGTACTCTGTAGGAAGCAGACTCCGTATGCTTCCCACAGAGTATAAATGGCCCCCGGATGCCGGCTGTGATGAACGGCGACTGCATTGCCCGAGACTCGGGGAAGGAATATATTTGCATGGTATCTTGCCTCGTCGGAGAACGGGGAAGCAGATGACGACACGCGGCACAGACGGCGATGTCGGCGAGATGCTTGCCCTTGGCCGTACAGGGGGACGCACCGCAGAGACGAGCAGGGGTCATCAGAGACAGGATGCCACCTGAGCAGCCTTCCACGTCATGATGCTCTCCCACCAATGCTTCCAACGGTCACACAACACATGCTTCTATATAGTTTGTGTGACTCGAGTCAACCACAATGGCTTTTGCGCAGTTTTTACTTTTGTTTACTTCATTTCACTTGCTTCATTTCACTTTTGACAGCCGCGCTCCCCCCCACTGCCATGTGCGTGCAGCCGTCGTCCCTACCAGACCGCCGACATTTTGACACGAGGCCGCGCGTACTGGCGATGGGCCTCTTACCGCGCGCTTCAAGTGTTTGACAGGGGAGCCTCATGCCATCACCGGCAACGAGACTGCAGGCCGAGGCAACGTCTAGTAGCCGCCTTTCTCTCATGGTTCAAACGGCTCCAGTTGCTTCTGGATCGAGCCTGTCCAATCCCAGAGGACCCCGTGTTCTGATGCTCAGCCGGACCTTTCTCCGTAGGTTCTTCAACGTCCATGCGGGTCCCTGAAGATCATAAAAGGCCCGTCGGCAGTGTCCAGAAAGCGTATATATGGCGTGGTGATGCCCCGTATGCATACGCGTACCCCGTGCCACGGACTGTGCTTATGCAATCTTCCCGCAGACGACGCTGGCCCCAGGACAGGGACACGGTGCCGCGGCACGATAGTTGGGCCGTCCAAAGACCATTGCCAGCCTATGGCAGCATCCGGCGATGCCTCCGTCTCGGTCCAGGCCCCTGCTGCGTCGTTTGCTGCGCAGGAAGAGTATAAAAATGCCCCAAGTGTCAAAACTCGCGCTCCTCTCCTCCCCCCAGTCTCCGCGCAGCCTCGCAGCTTACTTCATCTATTAGAGAATATATACGGAGTATATGATATGATATATGAGAGCAGCTTCTCAATATGAGAGCTCTACGAGATATAAGCGAACCGCCAACTGGGCCATCGGCTTGCGCAGACACAACATCTGTGGCGAGCCAATTACTCGTTACAGCCCATTTTGCCCACTCTCGCTCTACGGCATACGTATTTAAACATATGTAATAATGCGAATGGCTCGCCGCATGCAGCAAGACCATGACATCGCTTGTGACTTGCAGTGCTAAATACATGTCGAATGTACCTTTTTCCACGACAAAAAGGTCTAATTCGGTATGGCCGACTCAAAATCGCTCCACTCGTTGTGCTTCACAGAGTCTCGCTTAGACACCTCTGCCAAAAACTTCTCGGTGGAAATGGCAGTACACTCCGTGTATTCCGTACTATGAACGAAGAACAAAAAAAAGTCGTAAAACGGCCGCTGCATCCCATCTCATGACCGTCAAAATACTTGTACCTTTCTTTTCTTCTTTTTCAAAAGTTTGTGGCTTTTTGTTGGTCGCTCCTTCCTTCCGTGTCTGTACCTCAAAAAGAACCTTTGCGATCTACGCACATTCTCTCCGCGAACCGTCTCCACTCTTTTCTTCCTTGGCCAAGCCCATTCGCACTTGCCCCACGGTTGGCTGCTTTGTTCCTTCCGCGCATCGATTCTTCCTACACCTTCCAGGTCCCCCGTTCTCCTCGAATTCGAGTCGTCTCTCACTCTCTCGCCCAATTCCCGTCCCTTGCAGCACAACAGCCGGCCTTCCCCAGACTCCGGCCCCTCTCGTCCATCCTTCCGCCGCGCGCCATCAGAGCTCTTCTGTCGGCCGTCTTCCCCAAACTTCCCCATACCCACCGCGTTATTGACGCTGGGCTGCCGGGATATTGACAATTGACAAGTTACTCGTACTTTACAATTGACATTTGCCATTTGCCATTTTGCCAGCTGCCGCGGGGTCTCCACAATCGCCCTTCCCGCCTTCCCCAGACGTGGCAGCTTGGTCGAGGTGTGCGTCTGCTGGTCGCACCTTCTGCGCACGGCTGCAGTGCCGCACCTGCTGCCTTGCAACGGCTGTGTGTCCGCCGGAGTGCGACACCCGACATCTGCCCCCAGGCACTTGGGGCCATTGCTGTTTGGCAGCTGACGACAGCTGTCACTAACATCCCCATACTGCGACCGGGGATCCGACCGGACCCTATCGTCACGGCCTGACACCTTTCGACCTCTCAGCACAATGTCCTCGACTGGCGGCGCTGGCGCTGGCGCCGGACCCAGCTCTGGACCCGGTATGGGGATGCCGGGCTCTGCACCTCCTGGTATGGCTGCGCCGCCACCCAACGCCATGCCCCCGACATCAAGCCAAGCCCCAGCCGCGGCATCAGCTTCGGCCTCAACCTCGGCCCCGGCATATCGCCAGCCGGCAAGGGCCAAGCGTGTCCCCGACCACCAGCGACGACGCGCTGCCGTCTCCTGCGACCACTGCAAGCAGCGCCGTGCCAAGTGCATGCGCGCATCGCCCAACGACCCATGCTCCAACTGCATCGGCAACCGCATCAAGTGCCAGTCGACTCTGCCCCGGAAACAGCGTGTCTACGGCAGCGTCGAGTCGCTCAGTCTGCGCTATCGCGCGCTCGAAGCCCTCGTCAAGGGCCTGCTCCAGGTCGACGACAAGACCGCTGCCGGTGAGCCAGCCTCGGATGACGACATGGCCGATGGCGAAGCGGGTCCGTCGGGCACCTCGCGCACTCTCGACATTGACGCCCTCTACCGCGCTGCTGCTGACCGGGGCATCCCCATGCCTTCCCGTGACGACATGACACCCGTCAGCGACATATTTGCCTCCCCAGCATCGACGGCGTCCAACGCGCCTGTCGCGCAAGCACCACTACCGCCGCCACCACCATCATCCAATGCCATGGCGGCTCCTCTAGGCAACGTCACCGTGCCGTTTCCCGTCATGCCCTATGCCCAACTGTCAGGCGCACCAGGAGCACCAGGCGCACCAGGCGCATCAGGCGCACCCGTCTCTCCAGGCGTTTCAGGAGCACAAGTACCGACCACCTTGGCCAACGAGAAGCTGATTCCGACTCCCCACGGCGTTGCGCACTACGTTGGCCCGTCGAGCTCGTTCCGTTTCGTCACAGCCATCCGCGCGCTCGTTGCTCAGTGTGGCGACAGCATCGGCATTGGCCTGCAGAGGAATCTTGCCTCTCGCCCGGGCGCTGCTGGAGACACGGCCAGCACCTTCAGCCCGGGCCATGCCAGTCTTCCTGGTAGCGGCCCTACACCGAGCTCCAACACAGCCGACCCCGGCACCGCACAGAGTGGCGCATCCGGCGACCAGGCCGGGCCGACGTCTGTCTCCATCCGTGACGAGTTTGTTGGCCTCAAGACGAGCAAGGCTCTCGAGGTGGAAGAGTCTACCAGCAACGAGGAGGACGAGGACGACGATCTCGACCACGGCGGTGAAGACATGGGCGATGGCCATGGCCAAAACAACGACATGGCGGATGCTGCCATGAGCTCTGCCGATATCAAAGCCCAGAGTTCACCTTCGCTGCATCCTCAACAGCAACAGCAACAACAACAACAGCAGCAGCAGCAGCAACAGCAGCCAACAACGATGGGCGACCCCTCCATTTTTCAGCCTCAGCCCTCTCACCATCTGCAACAGCCAGGACAGCCTCACAGTCAGCAATACCCTTCGCCGTCGGGGTCTGGAACTATCCACTCGGCCCCTTCGCCAGCCAACAGCCGCCGCTCGCGCTACGACTTTGACGATATCTCGTGCGCTGCCACCTTCCTCCCTCCTCACGAGACGGCCAACATCTTTGTCCGTGTCTTCTTTGACCGCATCCACCCCAACTACCCCCTCTTCCACCGCGACACCTTCCTCCTGCGCTACGAAGCCCTCTGGCACCCTGGAAACAGCCAGTCTTCTCCGCCGAATAACACCCTCAGCATCCCGACGATACCGCCAAGCTCTAGTGGGCCCACCTCCGCCCCGATGGCTCCTCCTTCTTCCTCGGCAGCACCGCCGCCGCCGCCGTCCTCTGCGCCCGACGACTACGGCTGGAACTGCTGCCTCGCCATGGTCTTTGCCTTTGGCGCCCAGGCTCTCGAGGGCCACGAGCGCGCTCGCCGCGCAGCCGCCAGCATGCAGCGCCGCTACCTGAACCTCGTGCGCTCTTCGCTGAGCCGGCTGGCGGGCACCACCAACCTTGCCAACGTGCAGGCTCTGATGCTGCTCCAGCTGTACGAGCACAACGCCGGCCAGCGCAATGCTTCATGGACCTTTTTGGGCTGCGCGTCGCGCATGGCCGTGGCCCTCGGCATGCACCGCGACGGCGTTGCGCTGCCCGTGGTCTCCATGATGCCTCCCGACGGATCCAAGCCCACGGTCTTGGCCGGAAACGCTGCGCCCCGTGGCTCACTCGCTGCGCGCGTCGCTGCCGCCAACTCGTCCAATGCGCAGGCTACGGCCGAGCAGGAAAAGGACCGCAACGACCGGCGCCGTGTGTGGTGGACGCTGTACTCGTTTGAGCGCAGCCTCTGCATCATGCTCGGCCGGCCCTCCGCCCTCGACGAGTCGGAGATTGCCGTTGCCGCACCGACAGACGACAGCCAGTCGGTGGACCTGCCCCAGGGCCACGCTGCAAGCCAGCTGGCTCTTGTGCGCATCACATGGAAGATCAAGCAGCTCCTGTTTCCCGCGCCCGGCAGTCTGGCGGCTGGTGCCTATGTCATTGACCCACCGACAACGGCTCGCCAGCTGCTGGCCGAGCTCGACGCGTGGCGCACGTCGCTGCCCGTCCACCTGCAGGCCGGCTGGCGGTCTATGATCCCGTCGCACCGCCGCGCCGTGCTCATGCTGCATGTGCAGTACCAGTACGCGCGTTCTCTGGCGACGCGGCAGTACGTCCTCGACCGCGCCGACCGGTGCCGGCAGATGGCGCAGTCCAAGGCCCCCAATGCGCCAACGACCATTCTTTCTCACCCGACCGACGACCTGGCTGACGCCTCCCTTGTGGCCGCGGAAAAGGCGCTCGAATACCTGCTGCAGCTGGGTGAGACGGGCCTGCTGGATGGTGTTGCCTGGATCGATGTCTACTACATCTACCACAGCATTCTGATTGTCTGTCTCGAACTGCTGGCGGGCATTGTCACCGACTCGGCCAAGGTGCGCGCAAATGCAAACATGGCCGGCGGTCGCATCGGCCATCATGACAACAACAATAGCAGCAACATCGCCTCTTCCTCCTCCGCCTCCTCCGCATCCATGATAGACCGCAAGGCTGATATTCACGCTCTGGCCGCTGCCGCTACCAACGCCACGCCCATGCCCGATGCTACCTCTCGTCGTCAGACGCTGGTGCGCAGCATCCTGCTCATGACCCAGCGCACGCCCCTTGCGCCCACGTTCCGCGTACTCGTCGTGGTGGCCTGTCAGCTAGCAGCCATTGTCGGCGCTCTGGACACCGTTCTGACTCTGCCGCCTGCTGCCAATAAGGATCCTTCCCTGGCGTCGACGTCGTCGTCTGGTGGCAAGCATGGCCGCAGTGGTCGCAGCAGCTCTCTAACTCGTGGCCGGGGCCGTCAACGGCGCAAAAGCTCGAGCGTCTCGCGCGACCGGACAACATCGCGTGGCCCCGTATCCTCAACGACGCCAGTGTCGACGTCGGAGACGGTGGGTGGGCACGGTATGCAGGCAGGGGCCTCGTCCAACACGTCCATGGCACCACCTTCATCGTCGCCGCGCGTTCTCGGGGCGGCCAGCGGTGGCAGTCATCCGACCAGCGCCAGTGTTGGATCCGACACCCCGTCGCCCAATGCGTTTTACTCCACGCCTGGCTCGGCGGGATACCCGGTGCAGCCGCACCAACAGCACCAACAGCACCAACAGCATCAGCAACATCAGCAGCAGGCGCAGCAGCAAAGCACCTTCCAGTTCCAGCAGATGCAGAATCTTGGATTTGCCGACTGGTTTGCAACGGATCTGTCGACATTCCCGTGGTATGCGTACGATCCCATGAGCGGACAGGTGGCCAGCCAGGGTGGTCCTGGCGGTGCAGCCGGCGGTGCGGGCGGAGCCATGTCGACAATGGCACCAACGACGTCGATGGCTGCCGAGGTGCCTTTCCCTGTGGCATTTTATGGCCCACAGGGCATTGATTTCGGCATGACGGTCGACACGTCGACGTTTGGCGAAGAGCCATATATGGCGCAGGATGGCATGATACGCCAAGGCGGCCATAGTACGGCACAGTCGTACAGCGGTGGTGGAGGCAGCGGCATGGACTTGGATGGTAGCCAGCAGACGCATGCAGCGCAGCACCAGCACCAACAGCACTCGCATCCCCACCCGCACCCCCATCCTCATACGCAGCAGCACACTGGCCAGCCGATGCAGCAGCAGCAGCAGCAGCCGCCACAGAGCACACCCGTGGACAACAGTACGTGGGTGCAAGCATGGAGGGAGCTCAGCACGCGGTACTAGATGAGGATGGATGTATACCTATGGATGATGGGTGGACATATATTATGATACCTTTTTGTTTTTGTTTCTTTTTTTTTGGCTTTTTGATTTTTTTGATGTTTTTTTCTTGGCATACCTACCAACCGTTTGTTTTGCCGTTTGGAGTAAAAGGTGAAATTGAGGGATGTAACTACTAAGGGTAGATTACTTTTTATTTACAACAGAATATAGAAACCAAAGGGCAACCTTTTTTTTTGTCGAAATTCAAGACGCAACCAAAGTACCTACCTACCCCGTGAACATCCTAGTATGAATGGATTGGAAGGGATAGACACTCACTCCACCTTACAAATTAAGCAGGAGACTGCACATCAAAAACAGCATTCTTCCATCCTGCCCGAGACGATGCGTGATCGTCAATGCGCGCTTCGGCCTCTTGGGCTTCCTTCTGCCAAACAGGGACAAGACTTCCGGGGGCATAGACGCCGTCAAAGACGCCGCGGGTAGGGAGAGCACCGACGGTGATGTCGGCGCCGGGGAAGATCTCGCCGTACCACATGACAAACCGAGGCACGGCGGCCTTGAAAATGCGGATGGCACGGCTGGCGCCGTCCTGTCCGGCGGTGGCCTCGCGCGCAGCCCGGAGTCGCTCGCGGGACAGCACCAGCTCGCGGTCGAGGAGGTGCGCCTGCTGCTGGATGGTGGACTTGAGCTGGTCTTCGATGGTCCGGCGCAGCAGAGGCTTGAGGACGAGCGGCTTCATGAGCCAGGCCAGCCAGGCGACGCGGCTTCCCTGGAGATCAATGTCAAACGTCTTGCGATCGACCTTGACGTCGACGGCGTTGAGCGTGAGAACCTGGTCGACGGCACGGCGCACGACGGAAATGTCAAACGACACATTCATGGCGCCGACGTCGAGCGACGCAAGGCCGCGGTCCTTGAAGCGCTGCCACCAGCTCTTGTGGATGCGCAGGTCGTAGCCGACATCCTGGGCCGACACGGACAGGCCCTGGACGTCAATGGTGGCCGACGTGACGATCGGCGACGCGTCAATGTGACGACGGAGGACGCGTCGCTGGTGTTTGGCGGTGCGCTTGTGGATGTCAATGTCTGTGCGCATCCGGACGTGCAGACGACGCGGCAGAAACGTATTGGGCACGTTGAACTGGGTCTCGGTGCTGCGGCCCGGCTCGATAAAGAGGTTCTCCACGAGGAGGTCCAGCTCGGGCGCCACGACTTCGAGGCGCATCACGGGAATGCACTGGATCAGCTCGAGAAGGTGCGGTCCGATGACCGAGACGGCATCACTCAGCAGATCGCCAACGTGGTCTTCGCCTGTCGTGGGCCACACGAGCGCGGCCAGACGGGTCGACGTGTCGACGAGGGCGGACACGTCCTTGTCGCCGATGGCCGTGTCCATGGCTCGCTTGAGCTGCTCAACGACGGCATGCAGGTCCTCGGTGGCCGTCGACTCCATCTTTTCGTCGTCGGCCAGCATGGACTGCAGCTTGCGCGTCCTCTCGTCGACATTGTCAAAGAAGGCCGGGTCGCTGAGCATGGACTGCAGAACGTTGGCGGCTTTCTGGAGAATGTCGTCGAGCTGGGCGTCCTTGCCACCCAGATGGTCCAGCAGCCGTCGACATCTCGCGGCCAGCTCCTTCCACACGCCTTGGTCGCCAAAAGACGACAAAAATGCCCAGAGCATACGGAGCAGATCATCTCCTCCGTCATGGTCGTCGTTGCCGCCGTTGTGGCCACCGCTGTGGCCACCGTGTTGATTGCTCTCGCTAACCTCGTCGGCGGCTTCTTGGACAACCTTTTGAGCCGCCCGGACGTACTTGGTCGCCCACGTCTTGAGAAGGGCAGCCATGGTCGACACGGCGGTCGTATAGTCGGGCGTCTGGCACAGGTTGGCCACCGTCTCCTTGAGCCGCTGCATCAGACGGTCCCTGGCACCGTCATCGTTCTCCACAACCTTGTTGGAAATGCTCTGCTGGGCTTCGGCGGCCACCTTGGCCGTGCCGGCCGCCACCTCTTCCGCCACGGGCCTGTCGCCCTGGTCCAGGTTGTCGGCCGTCTGCTGCGAAGCGTCCGCCAGAGCCTGGGCCGTGTCCTTGGTCACATCACGGCCCATCTCGGACAGATCGCTGACCAGCATGCGGAACGGCGTGTTGGTCAGCAAGAGGTTGCCGACGGTCTTGACGCTGTCGAGCGTCGAGGGACGCCGCGTGTCGATGCGGCGGATTCGGGCCAGGGACAGGTCTCGCTTGCGCAGCTCCCACACAATCGTCTGGAGCTGGTCGTCGCCATTCTTGTGCTCGAGCAGGACGGCCAGCTGCTCGAGCCAGTCGGAGAGCAGCTGGAGCAGCGTGCGGCCGGCGCCGCTGAGCTCATGCTGGTGGTCTCTCCTGAACAAGTCGGACTCGCGGGCATTTCGAATATGGGCCAGGAGCTGGTCGTTGGACGGAAGATAGCCCTGTCCAAGAGCACGTACCATTTGATACGTCCGCAGCTTGTCGTGAAACCGCTGCTGGCGGTCCGTGTCGTCACTCTCCATGAGGGGCTGTCGTTCTGCTTCGTCGTAGTCGTCGGGTGAACCGCAGCAACATAGATTCCGTAAAAGCGACATTTCTGTTTTTAATTCGTCTTGTTTTCGGTTTTGTTTCTGTTTCTCCTTTTTATTCTTTTCTCTCCTTCTTGCTCGCCAAGAATTGTATGATTTTGCCTCGGAAAGTGTCCTTTTGAAACGTGCTGTGGCATGGGAGGGCTGTCTGGTTCTCATCGAGAAAGGACGGAGGTCTCGAACGGCGGCTGACGTCACGCCATCACCACCAAACGCTAAGAAAGCTCTCTTTCAACGTCTTTATTGGCATGCACTTACCACATCTCTTGTACTTCTTTTTCGTGCTTGTATGCAGTTAGGACTTTGTATATACCTGTTTTTTTTTGTTTTCGATTGATATGTGCAGAGCGCTAATATGGTATTTGTTCTCTCTCTCTCTATCTCTCCCTTTTTTTGTTTATTTTTGGTATTTATTCGGCCTTCAAATCTTGGCAACCAGCTTGCCCGTGGTCTTGCCGCTGGCCAGCGCGTCCTGCGCAGCATGGACCGTCTCGAGTGTGTAGTCGTCGTCGCTCGAAAATAGAACCTTGACGGTTCCAGCCGCGATGAGGTCGAGCAGCTCCTTGGCACGAGGCAGAAACTCGCTGCGCACGCCAATGTAGTTGCCCAGCGTCGGCCGCATCAGACGCACATTGTTGGCCATGAGCGAGAGCAGCCGCACGTTCTCGACGGGGCCGCTGGAGTTGCCATACGAGATGAGGGAGCCGTTGCGGCGGACACACGCAAGATCGGCGGCAAACGTGGCCTGGCCGACGCCGCTGTAGACGCAGTGGCAGCCGAGGCCGTTGGTGAGGCGCATCACCTCCTTCTGCACGTCCTGGTCCTTGTACAGGATGACGTGGTCGCAGCCGTGCGCGCGCGCAATCTCGGCCTTGGCCGGCGTCGACACTGTGCCAATGACCGTCGCGCCCAGGTGCTTGCACATCTGCACCAGCAGGCCGCCCGTGCCGCCGGCCGCCGCCGGGATCAGCACCGTCTGGCCGGCCTCGACGCGGTGCGAGTCGCGTGCCAGCGTCCACGCCGTCAGGCCCTGCACCATGATGCTGGCGCCGACGCGGTTCGACACGCCCTCGGGCAGCTTCATCACGCCGCTCGCCGTCGCTGTCGTGTACTCGGCCATGGTGCCCTGCGTAAAGGCTGCCACGCGGTCGCCAATGTGAAGATCGTACTCGGCCGAAGGGACCGCGGAGCCAATGGCCACAATCGAGCCGGCACCCTCGCGACCCGACGTGCACGGCAGCGGCATCTTGTAGAGTCCGCTGCGCTGGTACGTGTCGATAAAGTTGACGCCCGAGTACTCGACCTTGATGAGCACATCGTGAGGGCCAGGAACAGGGACCGGAATGGTCTCGACCTTGAGGACAGACGAGTCGCCGTGCTCGTGGAAGACGAGCGCCTTCATCGTCGTGGGGAGTGTTGTCGACATGGTGGGGGTGGGGTGTTGTGCGCGTGCACGCGTTTGTGTGTGTGTGTATCAGGTAGGTGGGTATGTGTGTTGATGCGCGATGAAGGGGAAGGAGAATCAGAATCAGATCGTCAGTGATAGGAACACTTGACGAGAATCGCACGCCGAAGATCCCAAGGCCCGCTTATAACGGCGCCGGTGGCCTGTCGCCGGGGCGCTCCTTCCCTCCTTTCCTATCAGAGCATTAATCATGCGCTGGGCCATACATTTCTCCCGGTTTGGGGAGGAGCGGGGTGACTTTTTCTACTGCCGGTTACGCAACCAGCGGCTTCAATGCGCTCGGCGTCCGAGGCCGGGATAACCTAAGCAGCTACAAATGCTCTCGATACCTCTAGCAGAAAAGCATTTACACCTCTGTGTATCTGTGCACAACATGGGTGACAAATGACGACGCTTTTTTTTTTTTTTTTTTTTTTTTTTTTTGGCCAC
>JAGKRZ010000491.1:0-15251 GCA_020002355.1 Intubia oerlemansii
TTTCCTTTTCCATTTTCTGTTTTTATTTTAGCATCGGCGCTTTTCCCCCCCTCCGTTTCATCGCTTCAATAGCTCCTTTATGACTGACCGAGAACCAACGTCGCCTTTTCCTTTCCTGTCGTGTTAGCCCATCACACCGTTGCGCGTGGTTCATTTCGCTCCTTTCTTTTCTTATCTTCCGAGACACCCCCGGCAAAAATCCTCCCAGGGGTCCAAGTCTTCTTGGGCCGTGCTCTTCCTCTCTCTCTCTCTCTTTCTCGCGTCTTCTCCATACTCCATACTTGATTCTGCCTTTCTTTGCATCCGTTGATCGACACTGTCGACATCATCGACATCTACCCATCTTTCTCTCGGAAACTCGCTCATTTTACAAAGTGTTTTTCAGTCCCATCGCCTACCGGAGTACATACAGACCTCAAACTTAATACTGCGTTTCCCGCACGCCATTTCTTTTTTTTTTCTCCTTATTTATTTTGTCATCTTGTCGACCCTCTCGACCCTACATTGCATCATTCTTTGCACACTGTCTGGGCTGCCTTGCGAGCCGGTCCTCGCCTGTCATCCCTTTTCCTATCCCTCTGTCTCAGCTACCAGAGTCTCACACTGGTTCAGCCTTTCGTTTTTGTTGTACGAAGCACGGCCTCCCTGCCGACAAACGACGAACCGGCCCCTTAAAGAAGCGCCCTTTTTTTCAACCCTGAGATCTTGGCCATTGCGGACGCACTGCAGCGCAGCGAAGAGAGGGGGAGGAACATTTTTGTTCTTCTTTTCTTTCACTCTTTGTTCGCCATCTTTCAGTTCATACGACGACAATAGACAACAATGCCCATGTTGTTCGCATAGGCTCTCTTTCTGTGTTTTTTTAAACCTGCAGCCATTTTTTTGTCCTTTTCCAGCGTTCCAGCGTTTCTTGTTCATATTTCGGTTTGCGACTTGCAAATCCCAGCACATTCATATATATACCCAACTCACGATCCGAGACTGTCACGCCGGCGTCACATCTTGGAACCAGCTCCTTATTATCTATCTCACCAAAAACAAAAGAAAGGACAACGGAGTCGGCCAAAGCCGAACCAAAAAAAAAAAAGATACCCAAAATGTCACCAACAAGCATCCAAACACCATCGACAACGTCGTTGCCAGCCATGACAAGCGCACCCGATGTGCGTGCGATAATATCGGCAACAGCATCGGCAGCGCCGTCTGTCAACATTTCAAATTACGACACGGGTCTCGATGGTGTGAATCTTACACAGAATGACCTCTTCCGCGATGTCCTTTGGTGGACGCTGGGCATTGCATGTCTCGTTATCCTCGTCATCCGCATCCTGGAGATTGGCTGGTCCCAACTCCGGCATGTGTCGGCCATGTCGCTGTCGGCCGACCTGCAGACATACTGGCAGCGCGCACAATGGCGGCGGATGCCGTGGATCAAGAAGAACCTGACCTATGCCCCCATTGGCGGCAAGCGTCACAACCGCGAGATCCGGGTCTCGACGGCCCTCAATGTCGGCACCCTCCCTACACGGCTGCAGCTGGTCCTGCTGGCCGTGTATGTCATTAGCAACTTTGTCTACATGCTCATTCTCGACTACAGCAACCCGAACAACTGGGCCACCCTCGCAGAGCTGCGCGGCCGGTCTGGCACGCTGGCTCTGGTCAACCTCGTGCCGCTCATCATCCTCGCGGCCCGCAACAACCCGCTCATCACCATTCTCCGCATCAGCTTCGACACGTACAACCTCATCCACCGCTGGCTCGGCCGCATCATCGTGCTCGAGGCCATCATCCACACCTGTGCCTGGCTCGTCGTCCAGACCAGCGACGGCGGCTGGGCCAGCGTGGCTTTCAAGATCGCCAACGACCCCTTTATCACCTCGGGCCTCATTGGCACGGCGTGCTTTATCATCCTCGTCGTCATCTCCGTCTCGCCCCTGCGCCACGCCTACTACGAGACCTTTCTCGTCACGCACATCGCCCTCGCCCTCACCATTTTCGTTTGCGTCTGGGTGCACTGCGTCAGCGCCAATGTCCCCGGCGGCCTGCCCCAGCTTCCCTGGATCGTTGCCATTGTCTTGCTGTGGATGGCCGAGCGCCTCATGCGCGTCACCCTCGGCGCCACCCGCAGCTGGTCGAAGCGCGGCTGGTCCGATGCCGTCGTCGAGCCCATGCCCGGCGACGCCTCTCGCGTCACCATCCATCTCCCCCGCTTTGCCAACGTGCGCCCGGGCACCCACGCCTACCTCCGCTTCCGGGACATCCACCCTCTCGAATGCCACCCGTTCAGCATCGCCTACGTCAAGCACTACCCCATTACCAAGAGCGTGCTTCCCACGGCCAAGAGCCAGCGCGAGCAGCAGATCGCTCTCGAAAAGCTGGCCCGCACCTCGTCGTCCATGGCATCCTCGTCGTCGTCATCGTCGTCGTCGTTCTCGCCCATGGAGCGCGATTTGCCCGAATCCCTTAGCGGCTTCGAGGCCGTCAAGCACTCGCACATGCTGCGCACATCCGTCTCCTTTGTCATTGGCGCCCAGACGGGCTTCACGCGCAAGCTCTTTGACCGCGCACGAAAGTCGGGCATGCCCTCCATCACCTTCAAAGCCATCGTCGAGGGCCCCTATGGCGGTCACCACACGCTCGACAGCTACGGCCACGTCGTTCTCGTCGCCGGCGCTACAGGCATCACGCACCAGATCAGCTACCTGCGGCATCTCATCGAGGGCTATGCAGACGGCACCGTCGCCACCCGCCGCATCACGCTCGTCTGGGTCGTGCGCGACTACGACTCGCTCGAGTGGATCCGGCCGTGGATGGACGAGGTGCTCCGCCTGCCCCTCCGCCACGAGATCCTGCGCGTCCGCATCTTTGTCACGCGGCCCAAGGCGGATTTCCAGGCGAGCCAGCTGGCCTCGGCACACTCTCGCACCATCCAGCTCCTGTCGGGCCGTCCCAATATTCCCGTGCTCCTGCGCAAGGAGGTCTCGGAACAGGTGGGTGCCATGGCCGTCACCGTCTGCGGACCGGGCGCCTTGGCCGATGATGTCCGCTTTGCCGTCCGTAGTGTCGTCGAAGGCGGCACCGTTGTCGACTTTATTGAAGAGAGCTTCACATGGTGATCTCTCTCATATCTCTCTTTTTTTACGGCCTTTTTCCTTTTTTTATTCTTTTGTGATGGTCAGCGTTGGTTTTGTTTTTAGGATTTTTAGGATCATTTGCATTTTACGGCGTACCGACTCATATACTCTGCATTGCTTTTTTTTATACAGTCTCTCCTTTGAAATACCCTACATATCTTAAAGCATTCAGCAATCTATTATATTGAAATATTTTATTTATGTTCATTGTGAACTGTAGCAAGTGATGCTGGTTTTAAAATTACTAAAGTGTAGACCGCCGTCATTGATTGGTTCCACGACTTGATTTTTGCGTTGTTAGACTGGATATATCAGGCGTAGGTCTAGACAATAGGACAGGCATGGGACCTGTGTTATCAAGACGTCCTGTCTAGCTGTCGGCTCTTCTCAGAGTCTCATACTGTAAGCAGGTCCATAGTAAACGCCAATGTTGCTCTCCGCCACCACGACGCCCTTCTCGCTCTGTGCAAACAGCATAAACGAGTTTGCCTTTATATTCAGTTTCTAAGCAGTAGATTTCAACAGCAAGGGAGGGGGGTCTAGGACACTCAAGAGATACATGGAACAGGCATCTGATCCTTTGTTCTCTCCAGCATGCCGATGTCCCTCCTCCCGTTTGCAGCAGCATCATTCACCCCCCTCTTCTCTACGAGCCAGTTTGGCCGAGTGGTTAATGGCGATAGTCCTGAGAACTATTATCTCGAGAGAGATTCGCAGGTTCGAATCCTGTAACTGGCAAAAGCTAGAGAAGAAGGGTGAAGGAGGTGATCTTTTTTTGATTTTTTGTCATCCTTGTTTTGTGAATGTGCCCTTATGCAGGAGTTGTGCAGTTGGCTTGTTTACATATTCTATGCAAGCTCGATTTTTTTTGTTTGACATTAGTTCCTTTGGCTGGGCATGTTGCATTACTTTTTTAAACATGCTCTTAGTCTTGTGTTCATTCCACGGCGAACAAGGTGCGCTGAAGCAAGATGTTTGATTGCGGACAGATACCCATTTGGTGTATATATTTGATCACGATGGGGATGCATCGTCACTGCCATCCACATTGGACGGGAAAATGGGCAGAAAGGACACCAATAACACACATTATATACCTTGAATATCTTTCTATTCAGTGACTCTTTTATACACCTACGCTGGAAGTTTATACTCCAGTACCTATTCAATATGGATGTTTGCTGTAGGAATGTCACGATACCGTCAAAAGTCTCAACCTGATGCGCCTGACATATGCCCACAATATAAGCCTGCCAACGTAAATATATGCCTGGCTATTGCTAGATCAATCCTGAATATAAAACCAAGATGCTGTACGTCATATTCTTTGCCACGCTTGTGTCGTCAGATGCTGATAACACGCTCGTGGACATTACATCATAGCAATTTGATATTTATCACAGCCAGAATAGACAAATATTTTTGCACATTTTTTTGGTAGGTTCAATAACCATTATGTACATACTTCAAAGAGATGCCCAGGAGATCAAGAGGAGGTCGCATGATTATGGAAACCCATGTCCCAAGCGCCTCGCCCGCTACCTCCTAGCACCTCCCACACACTTGCTCTATGCTGAGGAAACAGGGCCCGCGTCAACCAGACAGGGGGGCCCCCGTATGCAAAACAACGTAAAATAAAGAGAGACATCCTCCATCAGCGCCACCATCGTCGTCACATGTCGTCTGTCGTCTAGTAGCCGTCCTTGCCCCACTTGTTGTACTTGTCGTGCAGCTCCTTGGGCAGGTTGACGTTGGGAACAACGACGACGTTGAGGGCGCTCGGGGCGTCCTTGGGGTCGGCGCTGCTGTCACCGCCGGGGTAGTAGCGGTACTTGCCCGAGTCGGAGCCCGTCTCCCAGGGCATGCCGGCCTGGCTCACGTTCGCCTGCGAGTTGGCCGAGGTGGGCGAGCTGCCAAAGTAGTAGCCGGCACCGCCGAGAGCGGCGACCATGACACCGCCGAGGATCTGATTGTTAGCAAGAAGTGCTTGAAAACCAAAATAAAAACGGGCATGCCCTCTCATCGGCATCGTCGCATATAAACACCCACCAGAAGCTCGGGGTTGCGCTTGGTGTCCTTCTTCAGGGCAGCCTCCGAGTTGAGGCGGCGCACCGAGGTGGAAAAGGCGCGGCGGGCAATGAACGACATTGTAGCGGTTTCGAGGGAGGGGAGGCGAGTGGTCGTCTTGTTTTGTGGTTGTGGAGAGAGAGTGCGGTGGTGACTATTTCGTCGTCGGGATGAGGTGGAATCGAGCGGCAGCAGAGATGGCCTGATGCTTGGACGCAAAAGCTCTCGCGCGCGCTCTGGTTGGCTGCTTTTTTTTACCTGTGCTAATCCGGGCCTGCCATTGGCCAATGCGCTTGCCAGATCCGTCTTATGTAATCGACAGTGCGAAGTGCCGTATATATTTAGATATGCAATTTCGCACTGTACAATTAACATTTTATGCCTTAGGCATGGAATGAGATGTATTAGTCATTGTTCTGACTAATATATGACAAAGATCATCCGGCGCCATGGATTCCAACAACACGGACACAGTGCAAAACTGCCGGCAGACGCGCTAGGCCAGTCTCCGCCCAGTCTCAACGTCCGTGCAGTGTGGTGACATTCCAGTGTGTGCGATTGAGATTCCCTGTCGTGGAGAACACCAGACGAAACAAACATGCAAAAACGCAAGATGTCCGTCATTTTTCATTCCTTCAAACTGAGACTTTGAGGGGTAGAACTGAAGATCGATTGATAGTTGCAACTGTACGAGTAACTGGCGACTGAAGCGAGAGCGCCGTTATCCAACGGTCACCGCCCAGCGCGTTGCTTTTATTTGAGCACACACAGCTCCCAGGATGATGCTTGAAGACCGCAAATGAAGTACGAGTACTTCGTACTTACGCTTTTTTTTCTTACGCGTCGCACAACACTGCGGGTGAGAGTCGATAAGGATACACGTAACAAGTACTTCTTTTGCCGGTCGCTCCTTCCCAGCGCGGCGCAGGCTGCATGCTGCACGGTCCACCCCTACATGGTGCGCTAGCTTGGTGCCCTCCCCCTTTGCCAGGGGGTGCCTTTGCATTGTTTTTTTTTTTTTTTTTTTTTTTTTTTTTTTTTTTTTTTTTTTCCTTTTTCATTCTCGGTCCTCAGTGTCTCTACTCTGTATGCTGATGCCGTGACAGGTTGTTTGTCCGCCGGCGAACAAGACACACATATGATCTACTGTTATCATGCCACTCTCTCTCTTGATAACTTTGCCATTATTTTTCTTTCAGTTTTTTTTTGATTTATTTCTCGCACCTCGTGCCGTGTGCCCCCCCGTCGCTTCTGCACTTGCCATGTGGAAGCTGCATATTCTCTGTGTCCCGTGCTGTGTCCCGTCCTGCAGATGTCCGCCTGTGTTTCCGGGTGACGGTTCACCAGTCAGCCGTAGGAATACAGTCCACAAGAAAGATAAACACCATAAACACCATAGACACCGTAGACACACACGACACAATCGACACGATAAAAGGCAGACGTGACGGGTGACGGTTCACATCGCCATTCGAGACGCGATGTTGCGCCCGCCATGACACCCCGATCGTCCCGTCGGGCCATGCCTCTCTCTCTCTTGTCATCCACCAGTGCTCCCGTCCCTCCCCAATTCCTGGCGGTCCGGACCTTGTCCTCCACAGCCATTGTATCCTTCTCGTGCTTCTCTCATTCCCTTCCTCCTTTACGTCGGCCCCCCCCCTTTTTGACCTGCCGCCACCGTTCCGGGAGTGGCGTTGACTTACTGTACGACCATGGGATCCTCCTTATCCGAGACATTGACCAAAAACATATAAAAATAATAGGTTTAAAAAGAGAGAGTAAATAATAATAATAATAATAATAATAATAACAAGGGCAACCTAAGGATAGGGGGGCTTGAACATGGAGCATGGGACAAGAGACACCGAAAACTAGTATTAGACAATAAATTGGAAAAAAAAATAAAAAAAAAAGGATATCAGAGATATGGAGCACCTAAATACAGGCAGGATCAATATGGCTGGCACATTGCCTCGTGGACTGATGGGCCACATTGCGTTTTTGTGCACATTGTACTTTTATCTTCTGTGCGTCCACACTTGCTTTTTTCAGTACACACAGAGATACATCTTCAGTCCGCTTTTCCCTTTTTTGTCTAATCTTTAATATCAATGTTGTCTCTCTTCCCTGCCCTTTTTTGCCTGCTTTTATTTTTCTACATTCAGCCCCGTTCTGACTTTGCATGATTTCTTGGCGACTCTTGCGTTCTCAGTGCTCTCCGCTTCCTTTCTCTCCCCTCCAAGCTCTCTTTTCCATTTATCATCCCACCCTCCCCCTCCATCGATTGATCATTGACCCATTTATTGCTGCTTCTGCCTTTTGTATTTTTCAATCGCAATTTAATAAACACCGACTGCTCTTGTTTTGCTTTCTTGTTTCTTTGACAGCAACTTTGACGACGATACGACACGCATGAGATATTGATGAAAGAACAAACAACAACACACCGGAAAAGAAACGTCAGATCTAATTTCACATCCATCTGCATTGCATCGCTGCACGCCGGGCACGAGATTGCCTGCCCCCCATCACGTCTCTCCCCCTGCTCTTTTTAATTTTTTTTTGTCTTCTCTCTTCCCGCTTCCTGCTGCAGCGTTTATTTTCTGCACACTGCATGACGTCTCTCCACACCACCAACGCAACACTACCCGCAGCCTCAATTTTTCTATCTTTTATCGTCCTGGCATATCGAATTCTCGGAGTTCGGTATTGTCCAACTATTGACTCGTGGAGCAGGAGGGTCATGTTCTTGGGGGCTGTCACGATAACAGCAGCCGCCAAATAAGGAACATCCCGCCTACTTCATACACGACAGAGAGAGACGAAATCAATCGACAACGGGCGGGGAGGAGGGAGGGTCAAACTGACAAGAAAACAAGAAAAGGACCCTGCCGAGCAGTCTATATTTCCGTCTCCACCACCCGAATTCACGACCCGGCGTTGATTTTGAATTTTTTTTTTCGGGCGTCTTATTTTTATCCTTCTCTTCCGCCACCATATTATTCTGTTCTTTATTTTTCTTTCTATCGTTTCTTTTTTCTCTTTCCTCGTGCCTTTTTCCATTCTCTCCAAAAAGGCCCAACGCAGCGTGCTGCAGCAATCACACCTCGGCTTACGAATCCATACACATTACATCTCCTTGCCGCTATTAGCTGCCGCGGCCCTCACACCCACCACAACACCCACCACAACACACACCACACACCACTACCCCTCGCCCCAATCCCATCAAACCCCTGTCCACAGCTACCCACCAGACAAAATAGTCACCCACCCTCTCTCGTTACCCGTCATTTGCCGGCCGCCTAGTCGACGACGCACGGGAAAACTTCCACGCGGAGACCGAGTCATCACGGCACACTCGGAGTTTGCTGGAGTTTGAACGACTTGGAGGCCGTGTTGAAATTTTGAGGCACGGCGCCAAAGCCTAGGGAAAGTCAACAGATCGAAAAAGAGCAGCTGGTCGACATTTTTTTGAAAACAAATTTTCATTTGGTCTGCATCGAGGTAAGATTTATTTTTCTATTACATTTCCGGCATTTATTTTCATCCTGTTTAATCCATACTGTCGTATCATTTTCTACCCCTTGTCATCACCGACTGTTCACTCTCAAAACAACTCTCCCTCTTCCGACATCCAGTGATGTCTTGTGACGTGTTAGTGACCTGCTTTACAAGCCCATCTTTCCCCGCTCGCACCATTCACAAGTGGAAGTCGAAGTGGAAGAATGCTACCGCTCCATTTTTGCCACACCGTTCGCACCTCTTCTTTACCCCATGTTTTTTTAGCCTCTGGGCATCAGCAGTGGGGAGAAAAAGACCGACGCTACGACCAGCTACGGCTTTGGCTCGGAGTTTTTGACCTAGCCTGTCCTGTGCCCTCTTTTTCTCGTTGCTTTCTTTCTTTTTTTATTCATTCTCCATCTTTTTATCATTTCTTTTTACTCATCACTTATGCTTCACGCCCCGTTTCTCCCTTGCCCCGAACACAAGCTTTTGATGTGGAGGGCCAAGGCCAAACCCTCCCGTGTTTCTAAAGACTTGGCTCGTTAGAAAAGACGGGAGGGAAGAAGAAAAAGGTGAACGTGATATATAAGCGGGAGAATGTCACGATTATGAAGCTCGGGGTAAGAAAAAACCGAGAGGGTTAAAAAAATAATGACAAGAAAAAAGGCGAAAAAAAGCACACATACAAAAAGACACTGGAAACAGAAGAACCACAAGACCCGGCATGCAGCGAATGGCGAAGCATAATGACCTTGCTCATTCCTGCAAAAAGGTAGCATTTGTCAATGCTACGCTGTGCCAAGGACGCCCGACTACCTCTTCTCACTAGGGTTTTTGTTGGAGTTCAAAGTTACAAAGTAACCTGCCTGCAGAGAAACAGCTGCGAAAGCGGCAAGTGCTGCTAGTGCTGCAAAAAGGATGCAAGTGCTCTTGTCTGCCGTTCGCGGTCTCTGCTCGGTTCCGTCCCCCGGCTCTTTTTTGGTGGCGGTTGAATTCCCCCACCACACCTCGCATTGAAGGGGAAGAAGGACGAAAACCAGAGACAGAAGAAGAAAAAAAAGGAAGAAAAAAGCCTCTTGCTAGCCAGTGCCACACCACCCTTCCCCCTCCTCCCCAATTCCCCCGCCCATGATTTTATCCTGATCGTCGCATCCCCCTGCCCCATGGAGACCGATGATCACTGACCCCGAAATTCTAGGGTGAAAAAAAAAGTCCCCCAGATTACCTGCCACGTACGGGAGGTATATATAAAGCTGGCCCTTTCACTGTTGTCTCCGCATTGCGCCCTTTATCTGTCCTTTTTTCTGTTGCTGCTGCTTTCCGAATTTTTGAAGGGATTGTTGACCGTTGGCCGCCTCCTTTTCGACAACCTACAGAGAGAACACAGAGAATACCCGTGTCTCCTCGGTCTCCCCTGCCATTTACATTTTAGGTAGGTACCTATGCTCCGCTCCCGCGCGTTGTTGGTGGCTGCCGTGGTTCATTTCCTCTTTTTCTCTATTTTTGCTAGTTCTCTCCCTTTTTAACTGGTTTAATTTCTGTCCTCGTCATTCACTTTATTTTCAAAGTGGTTTCCTTCCTTCACAGCCGCCCCGAACCCACGCGGACCCACTTTCGCTCATTTACACGCCCACTGACGCTTTTGCCTTTCCTCTAGCCGCTCAGTGTCGTCACCGAAGAAAATAAACAGTCCTAGAAGTCGGGCTAGACGACAGGATTTTTCCAAATTGGGAAGGGCATCGTCTTGGTCTGATCTCGCTGGTGTTCTAGTCCAATTGGCCAAAGGAACCTCAAAGGAACCTCAAAGGAACCTCAAAGGAACCTCAAAGGAACCTCAAAAGAAGCTTAAAAGAAGCTCAAAGGAAAAAAACGCTCAAGCTTCTAGCCCATCGCCAAAGACAAGCAGCGAAGACAACAGAACATCAAAGAACAACGGGCCAACACCTACGCCAGTGAATAAACACTTCAAAGGGAAGGAGCGACCGGCATCCACAATCTCCAGTTTCCTCTTTTGAGTGGTTTCCACGTCGTCACTGCCGTTGGCGATTTTGTTACATTCACGCCCTTGTTCCCGGTTCATTCTCACTTTGGGAAGGAGCGCCTTTTTTTATCATCTATTAACGGGATCGGGTCATTGGTTCTCGCCCCTTCTTTTTTTTATTTTCTTTCTGCTCTCCTGCTATATCTGAGCTCCTTTTTTTTGGGCTTCAGTCATTCCCCGACCTGCATTCACTGGCAAAACCCCCCTAGAGCATTCGCAGATTAGCACACGCGGCTCCTAGCACCAACAGCTTCTTTTCCCGAGTCTGTTATATAGACCTGCCTCGACGCGGCTAACAGCAGAACCTGCAGCACCTTTCAATTTTTTTCTTTTTGCATATTGCTCAGCTTTATCTTTGCACACCTCCTCTCACCTTTCCCCTTTCTTTCCTTTGCCCCCCTCCCCCCCCATATCCTCTCTCTTCCTCCCATACCTATCTCGCCATCCTCAAAGACTCACACAATGAGCGACGACGAAAAGGCACACAGCGGCGGCTCGCCCAAGGCTGACGTCGAGGGCAATGTCGCTGACCCAGCTGTCTACGGCCTGCCGCCTGACCCTGACGCGCACCTGTCTGAAGCTGAAAAGGCCGCCATTGACCGCAAGCTGGTCCTGCGTCTGGACTTTATCCTGATCCCATGGGTATGTTGGCATTGGCATGTATTATTGACGTGCCAAGCTGTACTTTTTTTCCCTTTTAGCCTATCTTACTAACGCAAAATGACAGCTCTGCGTGCTCTACCTGATGGCCTTTTTGGACCGCACAAACATTGGCAACGCCAAGATTGCCGGTCTCACCACGGAGCTGGGCCTGTCGACGGGCCAGTACAACGCTGCCCTGACCATCTTCTTTGTCTCCTACTCCGTCTTTGAGCCCCTGACCAACATCCTGCTCAAGCGTCTGCGCCCGTCCATCTTCATCCCCCTCATCATCTCTTTCTGGGGTCTGAGCATGCTCGGCATGGGCTTTGTCAAGAACTACTCGGGCATTCTCGCTGCCCGTTGGTTCCTCGGTCTCTGCGAGGCCGGTCTCTTCCCTGGCGTCAACTACTACCTCTCCTGCTGGTACAAGCGCTCCGAGTTTGGCGTGCGCGCTGCCATCTTCTTCTCGGCCGCCGCCCTCTCGGGTTCGTTTGGTGGTCTGCTGGCTGCTGCCATCCAGCTCATGGACGGCAAGCGCGGCTACTCTGGCTGGCAGTGGATTTTCATCCTCGAGGGCGTCCTCACCGTCGTGCTCGGCCTGCTCTCCTTCTTCATGGTCCACGATTTCCCCGACGAGGCCCGCTTCCTGTCGGACGATGACCGCGTCCGCGTCATCCGCCGTCTCAAGCTCGACCAGCAGGCATCCGCCGACCGCGAGGAGTTCAAGATGACCTACTTCTGGGCTGCCGTCAAGGACTGGAAGATGTGGCTCGGCATGATCATCTACATGGGCTGCGACATGCCCCTGTACGCCTTCTCGCTCTTCCTTCCCACCATTGTCGCTGACCTGCACATTGGCAGCGGCTCGGTCGTCTCCAACCAGCTGCTGTCCGTGCCGCCCTACGCTGCCGCCGTCCTTCTGACCGTCAGCGTCGGCTACTTTGCCGACCGCACGCGCATGCGCGGCCTGAGCAACATTGCCGTCTCCGTCATTGGCATTGTGGGTTTCAGCATGCTCGCCGGCTCTAGCAAGGCCAGCGTCCAGTACGCCGGCACCTTTTTGGCTGCGCTGGGCATCTACCCCTGCATTGCCAACACCATCACCTGGGTTGCCAACAACATTGAAGGCGTCTACAAGCGTGGTGTCGTTTTGGGCTTCGTTATTGGCTGGGGCAACCTCAACGGCATCGTGTCTTCCAACGTCTACTTTGACGGGCCGCGCTTCTTCCAGGGCCATGGCGTTATGATCGCCTACATGGTCCTCTTTTTGCTCGGCGGCTCCATTGTCAACACCGTGATGCTGCGCAGAGAGAACGCTGCCCGCCGCCGTGGCGACCGCGACCACCTCGTTGCTGGCCTCAGCGAGCAGGAGATTGAGAAGCTCGGCGACATGCGTCCCGACTTTACCTACACGACCTAATTTTTTGCGTTCCATTTATGGGGTGTGGTGGGGGTTTGATTTAATGAAGAGTGCCCCAGGAGGATAGGATGCACTGGTCATATTTGGTCATGTTTGTTTTTTTTTCTTTCTTCATGGATTCAGTACGCCATATCATGACTAATATATGATGAGGTATACGAACTCCATGGAAGGATGTGCTAATAATGCCGGGCACCTGACCATACCCTTTTGATGTTTTTTGTTTTCTAATAATCAGTTTCTCTTTTCTTTACCTTTCGGGTTTTCCATGACGATCGTTTTTTTTGTTGCTTTTTTTTTCATATCATTTGTCGCGATTCCCCCTGACTTGGCATCATTCTCCCACGATATCCATGTCGCATATACCATAAATTCTACGTTCGTTAAATTGTTTTTGAATGTTTATTTAGTGATGTCCGTGCTTAGAACTGCCCCGTGGTTGTCGTGTTAGTGTTATTTTGGGATACACAACTCCGCCATGTCATTTGCCCCTATTCGACTTTGCATCATGATCTGCCCAGTCATAGCGCGAGAAGGCCAAAAGACGGAAAGACAAGAAAACTTATCCCCCTGACGGCTGTGCAACAATGTCACGGAAGGGCACCTCGACATCTTGACACCCTCCGCAAATACGGAAAGATGATTTTCAACGGCGGCCGTGCCAAAGACACGATAAACCGATAAAGGAAGCCGTGCATCAAGGCGGAATTCACATGCTCCGGGCCAATCATGCAATAAAACCGCCCTGGTTAAATGATTCTCAATATAAACATGATGGCAGACATGGCTGCTTACTCTATTTTGCTATTTTTAAAATGTCCCTCTTCAGTGGTCCATCATTTGGTGGCATGCATACACGATGCACCCACGTTGTTTTTTTTTAAGAGTTTTTTAATCTTCCCCCTCTTTATCATTCATCTCCGTCAACTTTTTTTTCAACGCCATGCATGCACGTTCCCGTCATCACATTGCCTTGCAGCGTGGCAGCCACATCATCCACAAACGGAATGGATGGAAGGAAAAAAAAGAAAAAGAAAAAAAAAATACGAGGAGGAGGACTCGACGCAGCATGGGCCACAAGTTGCTATGAGGAATGAGAAATGGAAAACGGAATAATCACATCTCACTGATCGTAATTATGATCATTTTATTTTGTTGTTTTTATCTGTGCGTGATTATATTCTTAATTGTGTGCACTTTTCCGTGGAGGGGTTCCTCATAAGATGAGATGCGGTATGCTTTGGACACGTTTTGTAAAGGCAAGAAATCCTGCAACCGTGCTTCTCTCTGTTTTCGGTTGTCGCTGTTACCCTTTCCCATGACAAGCGTTTGGCTTTTTTTTTCAGAGGCAAGCAAGAATGCCAAGCCAAACAAAAGATGGCAATCACTGGATGATCCAGTTCACTTGAAAGACACATCAGAGACCTGCTGCAAAACTTTATCGGCAAACGGGCATGTTGTACGCGAAAGTCGACAGATTTCGAGACATCTCAAGAGAGCAGTCAACAGACAGGAGAGAGAAAAAAAAAGGACAAGAGACAGGCAGACCGGCCTCGGCCGCAGATGTGCAATTTTATGCTGTGCAACCACAAGACTTCATAAAAATGGGCAGCAACAGCGTTGGCATCTTCACCGCTCAAGGAGATTTCGTTGCTGATACCGCTTTTCTTTTCTTCTTTTTCCCTTTATGATTTTTTTCGTCGTTTCTCCCCTTCACTCAGCCCTCTGCCCGTAAAACATACAGTTGACTGCGACGTCCTTGAGCATCGACCTCCAAGCACGGCCACTTGTGCTCTCCAGCCACCAGCCTCCGGCCTATAATCTCCATGGAGCCAATGGTCTGCTCTCTTCGTGACCCCGTTGCCAACAAGTGTTGCACAACACCAGCGCACGGCCGTCTCTTCGTACCTCTGGTTCTCGTTCAGGCAGTCATTCCCGCGACACCCTTGATAATCTTTTTATCCTTTAAAGTTGCCATTTTATCCTTTTCTTTGCGTTCCCTTATTCCCCCTTTGTCTTTGGACGAATCGTTTTCACTGTTGCACGAAATCTATCTCTTGCAGCTGATGAGCTGCTGAACTACTCCATACGAGAGTGATGGCTGGGAGATAGTCCCCGTTGTCCATTGTTTCCATCCCGTATCGTCTTTTGTTCTTATTTTCAACAATAGAATACACCATCCGTACTCGTTGTCTCCCAGAAAAATTCATACTGCTTACGTATTTTCTTCAACAACACCAGCCGCATCATCACTGGCAGCACTCTTTTTATCCTGTCTCTTTTGAATCTCTTTCGTGACACACTCAGCCCCCGTTTAACAATGACGGGGCCCCTCCGCGCCACCCCTTGTCACTTGACGGTCTTGTGTAGAGTCGGTTTGTGTATTGTGTTGTCTTGTTCTTGGGTGTGATTTGTTTGCCGTCTGCACCCACCCCCCCCC